>LNAC01001141.1:340536-468595 GCA_002007465.1 Ailurus styani | reverse complement strand
CTACAAGAGACTCATTTTAGACCTAAAGACACCTGCAGATTGAAAGTGAGGGGATAGAGAAATATTTATCATGCAAATGGATGTCAAAGAAAGACAGAGTAACAATACTTTTATCAGACAAACTGGACTTTAAACCAAAGACTGTAACAAGAGATAAAGAAGGGTACTACATCATAATAAAAGGGACAATCCAGAGCTTCTAGGCTGGTGAACGCGTGGTGGTGCTGGGAGAGTGGGGGCCCCCGAGCGTGGAAGCCCCGCACCCTCCCCCCCTCCCTTTTCCTACACATCTCTTCATCTGGCTACTCCTGAGATATATCCTTTTATACTAAACCATGGATCTGGTAAGTGACATGTTTCTCTGAGTTCTGTGAGCCGCTGTAGCAAATGAATCAAACCTGAGCAGGCGGTCACTGAAAACTCCAATCTATGGCTGATTCGGCAGCAGTGCAGGTGACAAGTCCCCCGGACTTGGAATTAGCATCTGAAGTGGAGGGNGTTCCTGAATCTCAGGACTCTTAGCTTGTATTTTTGTTTTTAATAAAGGTGTATTGTCCGAGCATTGAAAGATCCAAATGCATTTCTTTTTGACCATCTTCTCACTTTAAAACCAGTCAAATTTTTGGAAGGCGAGCTTATTCATGATCTTTTAACCATTTTTGTGAGTGCTAAATTGGCATCATATGTCAAGTTTTATCAGAATAATAAAGACTTCATTGATTCACTTGGTCTATTACATGAACAGATATGGCAAAAATGAGACTGCTTACTTTTATGGGAATGGCAGTGGAAAATAAAGAAATTTCTTTTGACACAATGCAGCAAGAACTTCAGATAGGAGCCGATGATGTTGAAGCATTTGTTATTGATGGTAAGACAATTAGAATATTTTCATTTTTTTCCTAGAATTTCTCTTAACCTTGTGGAATATAAGATTTTATATCTTTGGGTGCCTGGCTCATTCTGTCAGAGCATGCAACTCCTGATCTCGGGGTCACGAGTTCAAGCCCCATGTTCAGCATGGAGCCTGCTTAAGAAAACAAAAAAGATTTTNATATATAAAATTTTGTTCTTTTTTGGAAAAATCGAAACCATAGTAAAACAAACAAATTTGAAAAAAAAAAAAGGGACAATCCAACAAGAAGATTAAACAATTGTAAATATTTATGCACCCAACATGGGACAACATATATAAATATATATAAAACAATTATATAAACAAATTATAAAACCAATGTATAAAACAACTAATAATAACATAAAGGAATTCATTGATAATAATAAAATAATAGTAGGGGATGTTAACACCCTACTTACATCAATGGACCAGTCATCTAAGCACAAAGTCAACAAGGAAATGATGGCTTTGGTTTTTTTTGTTTTTGTTTTTGTTTTTATTTTTTTAATTTTTTTAAAGATTTTATTTATTTATTTGACACAGAGAAAGAGATCAGATTACAAGTAGGCAGAGAGGCAGGCAGAGAGAGAGGAGGAAATAGACTCCCTGCCGAGCAGGGAGCCCGATGCGGGCCTCGATCCCAGGACCCTAAGATCATGACCTGAGCCGAAGGCAGAGGCTTTAACCCACTGAGCCACCCAGGCGCCCGAAATGATGGCTTTGAATGACACATTCAGATATATTCAGAACATTTCATCTTAGAACAAACAGCAGAATACACATTCTTTTCAACTTCACATGGGACATTCTCTGGAATAGATCACATATTAAGTCACAAATCAGGTCTCAACAAATACAAAAGGATTGAAATCATACCACGCACCTTTTCTGAACACAGTGGTATGAAATTAGAAGTTAAGGAAAAATTTAGAAAGACTACAAATACATGGAGGTTAAACAACATGCTAGTAAACAATGAATGGGTCAACCAGGAAACTAAAGAGGAAATAAAAACATACATGGAAACAAATGAAAATGAAAACACAACAGTTAGAAACCTTTGGGTTACAGCAAAAGTGGTCCTAAGAAGGAAGTATAAAATAATACATGCCTAACTTAAGAAGCAAGAAAAATCTCAAATTAACAAACTAATCTTACATCTAAAGGAGCTAAAAAAAAGAACAACAGATGAAGCCTAAAGCCAGCAGACAAAAGGAAATCATGAAGATTAGAGCATAAATGAATGATATATTAACTAAAGACACAATGGAACAGATCAATGGACCAAGAGGTGGTTTTTTGAAAAAATTATTAAGATTAATAAGCCTCTTACCAGACTTATCAAAAATAAAAGAGAAAGAACCCAAATAAATAAAATCACAAATGAGAGTGGAGAAATAACAACCACAACACAGAAATAGAAACAGTGATACTAGAATATTGTGAAAAACTATATGTCAATAAATTGGACAACCTAAAAGAAATGGGTAAATTTGTGGAATCATATAAATACCAAAAGTGAAACAGGAAGAAATAGAAAACTTGAACAGACTGACAACCAGCTAAGAGCGTGAATCAGTAATCAAAAAAACTCCCAAGAAAACAATGTCTAGGGCCAGATAGCATCACAGGAAAATTATACCAACATTTAAAGAAGAGTTAGTACCTATTCTTTTCAAACTATTCCAAAAAATAGAAAAGGAAGGAAAACTTCCAAACTCATTCTATGAGGCCGGCATTACTCTGATACCAAAATCAGATAAAGACTCCACTAAGAAAAGAACTATAGGCTTATACCCCAGATGCAAAAACATGGATGCAAAAATTCTCAATAAAACAGTAGCAAACTAAATCCAACAATACATCAAAAAATCATTCACCATGGTTAAGTGGGATTTATTCCTGGGATGCAAGTATGGTTCAATATTCTCAAATCAATCAACATGATACACTCCATTAACAAAAGAAAGGATAAGAACCATGTGATCATTTCAATAGATTTAGAAAAAGCACTGGACAAAATACAGCATCCACTCATGATAAAAACCCCCAACAAAGTAGGTTTAGAGGGAACATACCTCAACATAATAAAGGCCATATATGAAAAACCGCAATATCATCCTCAGTGGGGAAAAACGGAGAGAATTTCCTCTATGGTCAGGAATAGGACAGGAATGTCCACTCTCACTATTGCTATTTAACATAGTACTGGAAGTCTTAGTGGTAGAAATCAGACAAAAAAGATATAAAAGTATCCAATCAGCAAGGAAGAAGCCAAACTTTATCTGCAGATGACATGAGAGAGAAAACCCAAAAGGTTCCATCAGGAAATTGCTAGAGCTGATACACCAATTCAGTAAGGTCCCAAGATATAAAATCAACATAAAATCAACATATAGAAACTTGTTGCATTTCTATACTTCAATAATGAAGCAGCAGAAAGAGAAATCAAGGAATTAATCCCACTTGCAATTGCACCAAACCCTATAAGACACCTAGAAATAAACCTAATGAAAAAGACAAAAGATCTGTACACTGTAAACTATAGAACACTGGAGAGAAATTGAAGATGTCACAAAGAAATGGAAAACACCCCATGCTCATGGGTTGGAAGAACACACATTGTTAAAATATCTGTACTACGCAAAGCAATCTACACATTTAATGCAATTCCTATCAAAATAACACCAGAATTTTTCACAGAACTAGAACAAACAATCCTAAAATATGTATGGAACCACAAAAGACCCCAAATAACATAAACAATATTGAAAAAGAAAAGCAGTGCTGGAGGCATCACAATTCTGGACTTTAAGCTATACTATAAAGCTGTAGTGATGAAAACAATATGATACTGGCACAAAAATACACACATAGATCAATGAAACAGAATAGAAAATCCAGAAATGATCCCACAACTAACTATATGGTCAATTAATCTTTGTCAGTGCAGGACAGATTATCCAATGGAAAAATGATGGTCACTTCAACAAGTGGTGTTGAGAATATTGGATAGCAACATGCAAAAAAATGACACTGGACCACTTTCTTATATCATACACAAAAATAAATTCAAAATGGATGAAAGACCTAACTGTGAGAAAGGAAACCATTAAAATTCTAAAGAAGAACACAGGCAGTAACCTCTTTGACTTTCACCATAGCAACTTCATTCTAGATATGTCTTCTGATGTAAGGGAAGCAAAAAAATAAACTACTAGGACTTCATCAAACATTGTTTAAAAAAATAAAACAAATCATCAACTAGGAAGCCTCTGCATAATGAAGGAAACAATCAATGAAACTAAAAGGCCACTTAATGAAAGGGAGAAGATGTTTGCAAATAACATATCTGATAAAGGGTTAGTATCCAAAAATATATGAAGAACTTACACAACTCAACACCCAAAAACTGATTAATCCTGTTAAGAAATGGGCAGAAGACATGAATAGACATTTTTCCAAAGAAGACATATGGATGGCCAACAGACACATGAAAATATGTTCAACATCACTAATCATTAAGGAAATACAAATCAAAACTACAAATACTATCATGTCACATCTGTCAATTTGTCAGAATGGCTAAAATAAAAAATGCAAGAAACAACAGGTATTGGCAAGGATGTGGAGAAAGATTAACCATCTTGCACTATTAGTGGGAATGAAAGCTGGTGCAGCCACTCTGGAAAAAAGTATGGAGGTTCCTCAGAAAGTTAAAAATAGAGCTACCCTAAGATCTAGCAATTTGGGTATTTACCCAAAGAATAAAAACACACTAATTTGAATAGATACATGTACCCCAATGCTTATAGGAGCATTAACTACAATAACGGAATTATGGAATCAGCTCATGTGTCCGTTGACTGATGAATGGATAAGGAAGATGTGTGTGTGTGTGTGTGTGTGTGTGTGTGTGTGTGTGTGTGTATACATATATACATATATATGTATATGTATATATTTATATACACAAAGTTTAACTTAAAGTTTAAACCTAAACTTCAAAAAAATCATATGGGCCATTGGTTTAGAACCATCATTCAAGACTATCAGCATAAGAAGCACACTCTCCTTTTAGTAGCAATTGGGTTAGGCTCCCACAGTGAAATTACGAGTATTGAAGTACTGGAGTAGAGATCACTTGTATCAAGGGTTCCTTCTGGTATTCTTCAATCACATTCGATATTATGTGTGACTGCCTCTGAGAGCAGACCTGGTCAATCATACTGCCCCTTCTCATTGCAGATTACACTCCAGATGTGAAAGGGCTATAAGAGAGGAAAGAAAAGGAAATAAGGGATTGGAAAGGAGTAGTGATGAAGTGTCAAGAAAAGGTTTACAGAGGTCAGATATCCCTTTGTCCATGAAAGGTGAATATAAATTCACCAAGAAGAAAGAAAAAAGTTTGATGTATAGAGGCTTGCAGACAAGGGATTAGTAGAGCCAGTTAAAGACTGAAATAAATAGATAAATATTCTACGGAAAAGTTTCAAAATAAGAAAGGTGCAGCTATAAGGGAAAGAAAGAAAAGAAAGGAAAAAAAGAGACAGACACACACACATACACCCACAGTTATATTGATAAGGAGAGATCCTGAGAAGACTGAGAAAGCAGAAAAGGCACAGAAAGGGAAATGAAAATCCAGGCTATAAAAATAGTTAAAATCACCCATGCTGTAAGATTTTAAGTGCTGGGGCACCTGGGTGGCTCAGTGGGTTAAAGCATCTGTCTTTGGCTCAGGTCACGATCTCAGGGTCCTGGGATCGAGTCCCACATTGGGGTCCCTGCTCAGCGGGGAGCATGCTTCCTCCTCTCTCTGCCTGCCTCTGCTTGTGATCTCTCTCTCTCTCTCTCTCTGTGTGTCAAATAAATAAATAAAATCTTTTTTAAAAAGATTTTAAGTGCTATTTTAACATGGATGGCATCATGGTGAAACAAAACACTCAATATACATATATTTTCTCAGAACACTAGCTCATGGCTGTGGGGAATCTGAATGTGTAGGAAATGAACACCATATTTGCTCATTCTTGATGACATTTACTATTTACAAATGACTGTTTTCAGGGGAAATATTGATTATAATTCTAAAAGTAGGCAGATACATCATTAATATATTTAATAATTAAGGGTAGAAACAGTAAAGTATTGAGAAATAATCTTTTTTTCCAGAACTTGATCTAAAAGTAGAATCTCAAATGGCTGCTATTGAAATTTCCAGGACTACAATGTTTTCTGTTATTATTTACACTCATTTTCTTGCTTATATGAAACTTCTGGAAAGCTCTTTGCAGCTTATGAGCCCAACAGTTAAGTGTAGGTGATTTGACTTCCACTCTGGACACTGTTGTTGAGCATACTAGCTTCCTGGAAGGAACATGGAAGATGGAGATCAATTTTGCTTCATGGTGCTTAATAACACCTCAAGGTCTTTTCCCTTCTGTTTCTTTTTCTTCTTCCTTTTGAATCATACAAATAACCACATGTGTGAACATTCAAAGGAAAGCAGTTCAGCATGTCTTTGTAGAGGTACAGAAGATAATATGGCATTACATATGCTCAATATGCTGTTTTGAATTCTCTAGAACTTTGTTCCTCCAAAATCAAGTATCTTTAGATAAAGGGAAACTATGTTGCTCAGTCAGAAACGTGTAGGTGCCAAGTTTGATTTTTCTCCCATATCCTTACCATTTTCGGCATCTGCTTTACAACCTGAAGGTTTTTCTTTTCTGTTTTCTTTTTCCATTTGGAGTTTAGAAAGTAAGAAGCAGGTTAAGGAATCACTATATCTAAGGAAAGGTACTAGGTGATTTCTCTTTGAAAAGCTTGTATTCGCTACAGATATAAACCTAGTAAGGGAAGGGAGTAGCTGATAGCTAGCATATCCATGATAGCTCAATGGATAAAAGAGAATAGGCAATCAAGGAGGGCTTGCACATCTTACTCCCCTCAGAAAAAATGACTCAGAAAAAATGGTTATTCCATTTGTATATGGAGAATGGAACTAGGAATGCCCTATAATATGGAGAATGGAACTAAGAGTGCCTTAAGCAGAATTCAAGCTACAAAAACTCTCCTACAATTTCCCTTTTACAAAACAAATTTTTTTGCAGTAGCTCCAAAAATCAGCATTCCTTTTTCTTTCTTTTTTTTAAGATTATTTATTTATTTATTTGATGGAGAGAGAGAGATCACAAGTAGGCAGAGAGGCAAGCAGAGGGAGAGGGGGGAAGCAGGCTCCCTGCTGAGCAGAGAGCCTGATGTGGGACTCAATCCCAGGACCCTAAGATCATGATCTGAACCAAAGGCAGAGGCTTAACCCACTGAGCCACCCAGGTGCCCTAGCATTCCTTTTTCAAAGGCTAGTGGCTTATAGTTTCCACTGCAATGACATTAGCATTTGCAATTCTTGCTTTTGATTATTACTAAGCTCATCATTGATTTCTCTGCCACCAGTAGAGCTTGTGTCCTTACCCTGTTACAGAGGCATTCACCCATGCCCTCAGTCTCCCACTCACGAGCTACTTCTAGTGTCTGCACTCCTGCTCTGCTGCCCTTGATTCTGGAAGAATCGATCTACTACACGGCATAGAATTTTCAAATGTCCTTAGGTAGTCTGCATGATTGATTATTACAATTATTTTGTATCTCCAATCCAAAGTAAACTTATTCTTTTGAGTTTATAGTTTTCCAAGTATTAGAACAATTTCCTCTAGAAATGACCATGAGGTATTTGAGTAACTCTTAACATTTCTCATTAACTATTAACCACTCATATAAGATAAAGAATACGTAAGTCTTGGGATGCCTAGGAGTGGCTGAGTCAGTTAAGTGTCTGGCTCTTGATCTCAGCTCAGGTCATGGGTGTGGAGCCTACTTAAAAAAAAAGAACATGTAAGTATTTTTTTCCTACCTCCTTTTCCATAACTCCCCTATTCAGTCAACCAATCATTCACTAAATATTTGTTAAGCATTTGTGCTAGGTATTGGTGATAAAGTGATGAATGAGACAAAATTTTTCTACCTTCAAGGAGGTTACAGTTTAGCAGAAGAACAAGCACATAATTACATAAAAGTTTAATAATTGTTTTCCAAGGGAGAGAAGATTTTACAGTCGGAGGAAATAGCAGGTCAGATGAATCACAAAGGTAGGAGGAAAAGAGGTGGGGTAGGGTAGGAGATTGTTCCCAGAAGATGGCAGGTATGAAAGTTTGGGGGAAAGAAAGAACCTGACAACTCTGAAAAACTGAAAAATACCTAAGCATAGCTGGAATATAAAACATAAAGGGAAGTGTAGTAAGAATTAGTACCGAGTAGGTAACAAAAGCAAAAAGTATAGATCATCGCAAACCTTGTAATTCATTCTAAAATCTTTGACTTTATCAAGTGGTAACAGGAAGCCATGTATTGGATGTAAATAAAGAAGTGACATGATCAGAGTTGCACGTGGAAAAGACCACTTTGTAGTGTGGCAGAACTAATTGGTAAATGACCAGGAGGGGTGAAGGGGAAAAGAGTTAAGGGGCTATTGTTGTAGTGGACAGTCTACAAGTGGTGGTGGCCTGAGCTAGGGTAGTGGTATGTTGATAGAGTGGACTAGGAAGATTTGAGAGGTAGAATATAGTCAACTTAGATGTGGGAAAACAGAGAAAAGATAACACTTTGTGTCTGGTTCGCATAACTTACTGGGGGGGACAGTGGTGATGTCATTTATTAGGATAGGAAATACAAGACTGGTAGCTGGTTTAGGAAGGAAGATGATTTCAATATCAGAGTTTGGAGTTTAAGCTATCTTTATGATGTCCAAGTGGAGATGCCAATTAGTCAGATATACAAACTGAAGTGAATCATAAAAGAGAGGCCAGATATGAAGCTAAATATATGAAGGTGTGTGAGTAGATGAGCTAGACCATGAGGAGTACATAGAGTAAAAAAAGCACAAGACCTAGAAGATAGCTTTTTAGGAATACCTGCTTTTAAAGACTGGGCAGAGAAAGAGAAGCTTGCAAAACATCTGAAAAGTAGTCAGATAAGTAGAAATGAAATAAGTAAGATATAGAAGTAACCTAAGTGTCCATTAATAGATGAATAGATAAAGAAGCTATGCGTGTGTGTGTTTATCAAAAGGTTTGTGTGTGTATACACACATATACATTTATATACATACATACACAATGTAATATTACTTAGCCATAAAAAAGAATGAGATCATGCCACTTACTACAACATGGATTGACTGAGAGGGTATTATACTAAGACGAATAAGTCACACTGAGAAAGACAAATACCATATGATTTCACTTATATGTGGAATATTAAAAAAATGAATAAACAAAAAAATCAGAAACAGACCCATAAATACAGAGAACAAAGTGATGGTTGCCAGAAGAGAGAGGGGTGGAGTGATGGGTGAAATAGATGAAGAGGAGTAAGACATATAGAGTTTCAGTTATGGAATAAATAAGTCACAGGAATAAAAGGTATGGCAAAGGGAATATTGTCAATGGTATTGTAATAGCACTGTATGGTAGCTACAATTGTGGTGAGCATAGACTCGTGTATAGACTTGTGGAGTCACTATGTTGTGCACTTGAAATTAATGTAACATTGTGTGTCAACTATACATCATTTAAAAATTTTAAAAAATGGAAGTAGAGGGCAGTGTAACAGAAATCAACAGAAGAGAGAACATGAAGGAGGAAGATCAAATATCAAATGCTGATGGTAGGTCAAGCAATATAGAACAAGACAAAAAAGAGCACATGGATTTTATTATATGCAGGCCACCAGCTACCTTGCTTAGAATATCCTCAAAGAAGTTGTAGTTGGGTGGGTAGGTGGGTGATTCTAGGGGTTGGAAAGAAAACCAGAATGCACTGGCTTGAGAAGTGACTGAGAAACAGGCAAATAGAGACAGTGAATCTCAACTAAACCACTCTTTTCAGGAATTTGGCTGAGAAAGGAGGAGAAAAATACAATGGAATCAAGATGGGTAAATAGACTCCAGAGAAAGGTTTTGTTGTTGCTGCTTAGTGCCTCTGTGGTTGAAGTAAATTTTTTTTAAGAAGGAGGGGGAAGAGGGACAGGGAGAGAAAGAATCCCAAGCAGACATCATGCCCAGTGTGGAGACCAATGTGCTGCTCAGTCTCACAACCTGTCTCATGACCTGTCCAAAATCAAGAGTCAGATGCTCAACTGACTGAGCCATCATGAACCCCTAAATATTTTGATTTCTATTCATTGCTGCATAGAATATATGAAATTTATACTGACTACAAATTCCTTCTCTTGCAGAATGAATCCTAGGGCAACACAAGAAGGAAAGAGACTTGAATATGTTCTAAAATTCAAGAGTCTTTCTCCCTAATTTCCCAGAAGCCACTCAGTCCTGAAATGCCTTCCTCATCTCTCCCATGGGACCAAGGGATGCAATTTTGGTGATATTTCTTGTCTTCTCAGAGTTCCTGTGGTAAGCAAATAGATAAGACCCCCAACAGGACACTTGCTGCAGTATTCTTTTAGAGATATTCTTTGAATTTCTTTTTTCCTTCTGGGAAGATAAACCATTCAGAAGCATTTTTCCTGTTGCCAGTGTTCCTGTTTTCCAGGAAGATGAAAACATAGTTTTGCTTTTATTCCTGTATTTCCTGTATTCCTATACCATTGCTCCAAAAACAAGAATTCATAGTTAATATACATTCCAGATCATAGCCAATGATTACAAATCAAAGTATCTACTTTCTTTTCAGAGTCCCACAGAGGTTAACTTTCCTTATCAAAACCCCAATTAGAAAACTATTTTTGAGTTAGGAAAATGCAAACTTGTTTCTCATCAGCATATCATCTCTCCTCTGATCTGGCTGTCAATTTTAAGAAATTTTTCTTCATCTATATCCTAGGTAGGTATAGCAATTAGCCCTGAAAATATTTGAAATGTGCAAAATTTCAAACTTTCCAAGCTTTAGAGTTTAATTTTGATAATCAAATGAAATAAAAAGTACTTGCTTAGTATTAACCTTTTCTATATACGCAAATTGCTAACCCACTTTGTCTTAAGAACTTTACTATTTAAAAAAAAGAAAAATTGTTTCCCATTTTACTTCAAGCATGGATAGTTTACCCCCTAAAGAATTCTTCATCTGACTTGCCCTTCCCTATTTGTTAGGAAGTGGGATGACTTTTTCAAAGATTCTAAGCCCTTCTAGGTGGAGAGGGGAGGGGGGAAAAGGGAGGGGGAGATTGATAGCACTCAAAGACAGCAATTGCTTTGTTTGGTAATCTCAAAACAAATTTTCCAACATTTTTCAAATTGACCAGGCACAATCCAACTCTACTCTCCCAAACTCGCTGTGGAATAGGCAGTCTATTGAATAGAGTCTTGATTAGCTGGAAAGGCCTCCTGCCTTGCCTGCCTGGCTCCCTTGTGGCTATTGTATTGCTACACTCCACACAATTGACAGGCCCTGCAGGCTTGAGCTTGGGCACTGGCCCTCTTTTTGGGAATATCTCTGCTTCTCAGAAAAAAAAAAGTCCCTTTGGACTACCTTTCCCATCATGTAATCAACAGGATGCTACCATATAATCCATCATAAATGCTGACATCCTCATGTACAAGTGTGAATTGGGTATCCTGTAGTACCAAATGTGGAAGTGTGGCAAAGAGACTCCATCTGCAGCTCATAAGGCATGGTTGATGTTGACTTTGGTAGTGAAAACCACTTTTCTGGATGGATAGGAAATCACCACCACAGGAGATGATAATATTTGTGAACCTTGCTAACAAGCTTGAATTCTAATATAAGGCAGTTCATTGTTATGCTGCAGAATGTGAAACCTTAATGCTTTCACTATTCAAACTCATTTTATTTCACAACATGATTTAGTGCAGCTTTAAGGAGCCAACAGAAGGGGGAAAATGAGGGAGGTGGGAGGAAAAAGACAGTTGGGAGTAGGAACACTGATGAGCCCAGCTTTGTAAGCAAATTTCATTGCTACTGATGATATAATATTTTGCTTTGATTAAATCTTTATCTTGTCGAATATGTGCAGTGTACTAAATACTGCTTCTTCAGCCAAGTCACTGATTTTTTTTGTGGATTCCACTTTCAAAACCAGCATTATTCTATGTGCAAAACTGGGAAGAAAAGGAAGAGGAAGCCACCACACAACAGTTATGCTTTTGTCCAAAGACAAGCTGGAAATATTTACCTCACCAGATCCATTTTCTCCTATCACAAATTTCCAAACAGGTGGTAGAGGAATTGGTGTTTGACCTCTTGGACAAGCAGGAATACAAACTAGTTGTCATAGAGGTTTGCTAATGGTACCTATTCTGATACTCAACAAAACATAAATTTGGGGGGACTAGTATCTGATATTCACTTTGATAAGAATGAGTTAAAAGAGCTAATTAGGCAAATACTTCTAGGAAATACTGACTCATTTCAGAAGAACTCTGTTTTACATACAGTCCAAAGTATGTGTAGACACTTCAGCTTGTACCAGAGGACTGACCTGTCTTTTGATAGCATCTACTTAGGATAAAAAGTGGCCAGAAAAAGTTATTCTGTGGTCATTACACTGAGATAATTTCTACCTCTAAAGTTCTGGGTTCCTGGTATGACTCTGATTTTTTAAAAAGCCTAGGAGTCAAAATATGAATTTTTCAAGTTGAATAATATGCTGAGAATTCATGTCTTCCTAAATAGAGCTTGTCAGAATTTTGGATTTAGCTGTTAGTCAAGGTTAGTGGATGGGTTCCTCCACCTAAATCCCAAGTACCTATTTTCTTGTGGTTATACACTTGAGCTCAGGAAAGACACTTCTTGTAGGTTTGGTAGCATTTCCAGAAGCTTTCCCGGTAAGGTCATGAGATGGATTCTGGTTAATTCTGAAGACAAAAAACCCTTTGAGACTATTGTTTTTTAGTTATGGGACAAAATAAAAGGCAAGGTTGCTGGTTGTTGCCCTTACAGGACTTTTTTAAAAAGCCTGACTTGGTTTGTAAAATAATGTCCATCCATATACTTAGATGGGAGGAGGAGGGCAGAGACCTGTGTTTCTTGAGAGGGGCAGCTATATGTAAAATCACATCTTTCTCAGTTGCAGCTTGGAATGTAATCAGCCTCTGTATCTGGTCTCTTCTGAAAGTTTAGCTAAAAGTCTCCCTTTTCCACTTTTGTGTCTCCAGATGTGACAAAGAAAACTCACTTATGCCTCAGTTGTCACTTTGGACAGTTAACAGACACTTTTCTAGTATCAAATTATTTTAGCATGTCTCTACTTGTACAAAATAGATCAAGGAGGCATTTCAGAAAGTGGCAAGGGAGAGGCCTCTAATCTTTGCATGGGACCATTCCATGGCTAACTGGTCCACCTGACCGAACACTCTCCATTTTCTGTATGTGTTGTAGCTCTGTCTCTTACATTAAGATGTGATTGTTCAGGAAATGCAATACTGTGATCTAATTTCCACAGATAACCAGAAATGGGTAAATCCTTTCTATTAACTAGTAAATGTTCACTCTGTGCATTACTGGGGTTATAATACTGTGTGACACAATTTAAAATACAATGTAGCATATGCACAATGAAAAAGGAAATACCAAAACCAAAATTTTCCTTAAACATGTGGTGGCTCAGTTAGTTAAAGTGTCTGACTCTTGGTTTCAGCTCAGGTTATGATCTCAAGGTCCAGGGATCAAGCCCTGCATCCTCAGGCTCCTTGCTCTGCTGAAGATTCTCTATTTTCCTCTCTCTCTCTCCCCTCAGCCTATCCCACTCTCTCTCTCTCAGTCTCTCTAAAATAAATTTAAAAAGAACTTCAAAAAAGCATGTGGTTCAAACATTATATATGAGTTAATTTTAAAATAAGGTTAAAAATAAAAACATTAGCAAATATTTCCTTTTAATTATGAGGAATCTTAGAACAATTAATAGCGTACTACATTCCAATAGGATTTTAATAATGGGCAGCCTTTGTACTACATCACTTTGTAGCTTCCTTTTAAAGATTTATTTATTAATTTTAGAGAAAAAGCTAGAGCACAGGGTGTGAGGAGGGGCAGAGGAAGAGAGAGAGTCTCAAGCAGACTTCCCACTGAGTGCAGAGCCCACAGTGGGGCTCCATCTCACAACCTGATATCATGATTCTGAGATCATGACTTGAGCAGAAATCAAGAGTTGGATGCTTAACCGACTGAACCACCTAGAAGCTTCCTTTTAAGTAGCAGGATCAAAGTTGATGTGCTATTTGTCACTGGTGAGTGGAACAGAAATAGAACCTGTGACACAAATGTTAACAACTCAACAGGAATCACATCTTTTACAAAATCCTTTTGTTTCTTGTCCAATGCTTAGAATTCAACCACACATACATCAACATTTTGTGACTAGCAGAATACTTTGACTTGATTATGATAGTTTAACAGGGTTTTGGGGGCGCCTGGGTGGCTCAGTGGGTTAAAGCCTCTGCCTTTGGCTCAGGTCATGATCTCAGGGTACTGGGATCGAGGCCCGCATCGGGCTCTCTGCTCAGCAGGGAGCCTGCTTCTTCCTCTCTCTCTGCATGCCTCTCTGCCTACTTGTAATCTCTCTCTATGTGTCAAATAAATAAATAAAATCTTTAAAAAAAAACAGGGTTTTGGGTTTATTCCACTTCTTCTGGGTCTGAACAAAAACAGCTGGTTGTGCTAGTCAGCAGAAAGTACTGTTTACCAATGGGTAGGAGACTGTGGGAGTTAAACTGGTCAGGAAGACACTGGCATCAGGGGACTTCTGCTGCTACTGGCAGATTAATCTGAAGTATTGGCAATCTCAGGTTGGCTGGGTGTTTCACAGTGAGTAATGGTATCACAAAAAAATAAAGGAAATGGCTAAGATTTGAACTGGAATTATATGGCTGAAATAACCTAAAAAATCCAGGATATACAAGTACTTATGATTTCACCTAAGGTTTGTTATCACAACCATTTTCATTAAGACTACCAGTAAGATCAATCCTTCTTTATGGGCAGTTACTATAGGTCTTCTCTGACTTAACTCTTCCCACAATCATAGGGGGGATTCTGGTTCACACTACGAGTACCTTATAGTGAGCTCCAGAGAACGCAGACAAGGAAGAAAATCTTCATTTGGTTCTCAGTTATGCCATATGTTTATTATGAGATGATGGCTGTGTGGCTAAAATCATGAATATTGCCAGCACGCAGTCCTGGGTTCAAATCCTAATTTGGCCGCTTCTTCTCCAGCAAGTTGCTTAACTCCTCTGAGTGTCATCTTTCTCATCCAGTTAATGTAAATCCTCATAGAATTAAAGAAAAGGTTAAATTTAAAAATTACGAAAAACACAGCACAGTGACTAACACATACTAAGAACTCAATAAATGTTAGTTGTTATCATCAATGCAAAATTACGTATCTTCTATATCAACTGGGATTGGTACTATTATTCCAATTCAATACTATACTCAAGGAAATGGTAAATTCTTTCTTCAGAGGAACATAAAGGGCAATATGCTGACCTGTCTTCTCTGGGGCTTTGAAATATGTAAGTGGAACACAAGTCAAAGAGTTTGCAGGAATTCTGAAACAGTCATCCACTGCTTCCAAAACACCTGGGAGGCTTTGTAAAAATGCATGTTCTGGGGAATCACCCTCCAGAGAGTCTAACCAAAATCAAACCAAGGAGTTTCAGCTTCTAAGTTCTACTAAGTGATTCTGACACACAACCAGAATTGAGAACCACTGCTTCAGAGTGTTCTTCCTTTAACAGGATTCAGGGAAGTTAGGAGATAGAGAAGAGGGTGGTGATCCGAGAAGTAAACAAGAAGAATGTCAGCTAGCCCATTCAAGGTGCCAGGGATTCTGGAGAGTTGACAAAGCAGGATCAGCCAGACCCATCACAGAGCTACTGTAAATTGAGATTCATGAGATAAATTCTGCATATATCTCCTCCAGAAATTAAAGGTCTACAAAGGATGGCATTTTTGGATTCTCTTATCTGGCTAGCTTAGTCTTAGAGGGTAACTACCCCTTTATTTGTGACAGTCTTACAGAATTCTTAAAAGAAAGGAAAAAAACACCATTGCGGAAGATGAATCATGAGAAAAGTCAACAGACTTGCCTTTTTTTTTTTTTTTTTTGGTTTAGGAGAAGTAATCATTAAGCTTCCTTTACTTACACCTAAGACAACTGACATTTCCCTAATTCCCATCCCAATAGTTAAAAATCACTCTAACAGACTCCTCAGCATATCTGTACTGTGAATTGAAGTACTAGGTTCAATAGTATCTATTCAATATTCAGAATTCATTCATTAAGTAGATTGTACATATTGAGGTGGTGCTTATTTCTTTGCACACAAGAGTCTATTTTTGTGATACTTCCTTTTCTGCTCAGTGCACCATTAGTATCTTATGTTGATTGACTGAGGCTAAGACTACATAGAGCTGCTTCATCAACTGTTTTTACAGAAATAATCAGTGGTTATTATCTTGCATCCACAACCTGAGCTTGTGCCTCTGATCAAGGCCTGACTGGCCACTTATGATGTGGCTTATGGCATGTCCCAGAGCTTTAACCCTCACTGAATAGTTGAACTATAAGGAAATTCTATTTTACTTAACATATATGCGTAGTGAGGCTCAAACTTTCCATTGCAAAGGGTTGTGTCAAAATTGTTTAGTGGGCTGAACTACTTGATAGCATACAATCTGCCCCATCTTCATCACCACAACACTAACACAAGCCATCATATCTCACCTGAATTTTGGCAATATCCATTAAAAAGTTCACTCACCACACACTTGTGTCCCTTCCTGAAATCTGATATTTACATGCTGGGCAGAATAATCTTTTCAAAATGCAGATTTGATCATGCCAACTTACTTTTCCTCCTTCCAGAACCTGTGCTAAAATCTTCAAGAGCTTCCAATAGTTTTCAAAGACAAAACAATTCCTCACAGGGTCTGTTCTTTGCCTACCTGCCCCTCAAATTTCCTGATGCATTCTGATTTTCCTCATAATATGAACAACCACTTCATTTATGATTTTAGTTCCTGCTAATTATGGCCATGATTTAGGGTGCAGATATAGTTTCATGCTCATTCCTAACTCTGGGCTTTTGCTCATGCTATTTCTGCATCTTTCCTTTTTAGAAGTTACTACATTTTATTGACACATGTTTAATTTTTGATAATTTGTTGACATCTGTGTTCCCAACTAGAATGAAAGTGTCACAAAAGTAGAGACTGTTTTTGTACCTTTAGGACCTAGCATAGTACCTGGTAGTTACTAGTCTATAAATACTTGTTAAATGAGTAAATGAAAACTCTGTATATAATCAACACCCAGATCCTTGATAACTTCCTTTCCAAACTTCCTTCAACTTTAAAATATAGCCAAGCTACTACTGTTTGAAGGTAGGGCCATAGACAACGCATGCTGTAGGCCCATCTAGACATATCTTTTGTGGGCATAATTCCATGTTGCAGACCTCCCTGGCCCCAAATAAGAATGTACTAATTTTGTGTCCTAACTTTTTAATACTCTAGGGGTATTTTTGAGTTTTTATTTATTTATATTTAAATTTTTTCCTGAAGATTTTATTTATTTGTTTGTTTATAATGCATACAAGCATGGGGAGGGACAGAGGGAGAGAAAGAGAGAATCTCAAGTAGACTTTGCACTGAGCACAGAACTCATCTCATGAGCTTGAGATTATGACCTGAGTCTAAATTGGGTCGCATGCTTAACTGACTGAGCCATCCAGAAGACCCTTTTAAGTTTTTATTTTAATTTCAGTTAGTTAACGTACAGTGTTACATTAGTTTCAGGTGTACAATATAGTGATTCAACACTTCCCTAAAACACCTGGTGTTAATCACAAGTGCATTCCTTAATCCCCATCATCTATTTAATTTATACCACTTGTTCTTTATCCATTCATGTATGGATGGACACTTGAGCTGCTTCCCTACCTTGACTATCATAAATGATGCTGCAATAAACATTAGGGTGTGTATATCTTTTCAAATTAGTGGGGTTTTTTTCCTTTGGGTAACTACCCAGTAGTGAAATTATTGGATCATATGGTAATTCTATTTTTAATTTTTTTGAGAAATCTTCATACTGTTTTCCATAGTGACTGCACCAATTTGCATTCCTATGAACAGTGCAAGATGACTCCTTTTCTCCGCATCCTCATCAAGACTTGGTATTTATTGTCTTTTTGTTATTTCTAGACATTCTGACAGGTATGAGGTGACATCTCATTGTGGTTTTAATTTGTATTTCCCTGATGATTAGTGATGTTGAACATCATGTGTCTGTTGGCCATCTGCATGTCTTTGGAAAAATGTTTATTCAAGGTCTCTGCCCATTTTTTAATTGGATTATCTGTTTTTGGGGAATTGAGTTGTATAAGTTCTTAATATACTTCGGATATTAACTCTGTATTGAATTTAACATTTGTAAATATCCCCTCTCATTCAGTAGGTTGCCTTTTTGTTGTTGCTAATGGTCCCCTTCACTGTGCAAAAAATTTTTGCTCTGGTGTAGTTTCAGCAGTTGCATTTTGCTTTTGTTTCCCTTGCCTCAGAAAACCTATCTAGAAAAATGTTTCCATACCTGATGTCAAAGAAATTACTGCCTAAGTTTTCCTCTAGGGTTTTTACAGTTTTAGGTCTCACATTTAGGTCTAAATTTTTGTGTGTGATATAAGAAAGTGGTCCAGTTTCATTCTTTTGCATGTAGCTATCCAGTTTCTAGCACCATTTTTTGAGACTATCTTTTCTCCATTATGTATTCTTGCCTCCTTTGTCATAGATTAATTGGCTATATAATCATTTGTTTATTTCTAGGCTCTGTAATCTGTTCCATTCTGTCTATTTTTGTGCCAGTACCACACTATTTTGATTACTACAGCATTGTAGTATATCTTGAAATCTGGGATTGTGATACCTCCAGCTTTGTTCTTCTTTTTCAAGGTTGCTTTGACTATTTAGGGATTTCTGTGGGTCCATAGAAATTTTAGAATTTTTTGTTTTAGTTTTGTGAAAAATGTTGTTGGCATTTTGATAAGCATTGTTTTAATATGTAGATTTTTTTGGCAGCATGGATATTTTAACAACATTTGTTCTTCCAATCCACAAACATGGAATATCTTTCTGTTTGTTCATGTCACCTTCAAGAGCTTTCATCAATATTTTATAGTTTTCAGAGAACTTAACTTGATTAAGTTCATTCCTAGGTATTTTTTTCTTTATGGTGCAGTTGTCAGTGGAACTGTTATCTTAAGTTCTCTTTCTGGTACTTCATTATTAGTGTATAGAAATGCAATAGGTTTCTGTATATTAATTTTGTATTTTGTGACTTTGCTCAGTTCATTTATCAGTTCTGATAGTTTTTTGTGGAGTCTTAGGGTTTTCTATGTATAGTATAATGTCATCTGCAAATAGTGACTGCAAATAGTAACTATTTTACTTTTCCTTACCAATGATATGCCTTTTATTTCTTTTTCTTGTTTGGTTGCTCTGTCTCGTAATTCCAGTACTGGATTGAATGAAAGTGGTTAGAATAGGCATCTTTTTTCTGATCTTAGAGAAAAACCTTTCAGCTTTTCACCATTGAGGATGATGCTTATTGTGGGTTTTTCATATATAACCTTTATTATGTTGAGTTATGTTCCCTCTTAACCTGCTTTGTTGAGGGTTTTTATCATCGATGGATAGTGTACATTGTCAAATATTTTTTCTGCTTCTATTGAGATGATCATGTGATTTTTACCCTTACTCTTTTTAATATAATGTATCACATTGATTGTTTTGTGAATACTGAACCACACTTGCATCCCAGGAATAAATCCCACTTGATCATGGTGAATGATTTTTTTAAATGTAT
The DNA here is from genome assembly GCA_002007465.1 of Ailurus styani. Taxonomy (NCBI): domain Eukaryota; kingdom Metazoa; phylum Chordata; class Mammalia; order Carnivora; family Ailuridae; genus Ailurus; species Ailurus styani. The sequence goes on along the minus strand of LNAC01001141.1, from coordinate 448,794 downwards.
AATTGGATTTGGTTTGCTAATATATATATTTTTAAGACAGAGAATACTTTATTTAAACCTTTTAGAGAAATGAATAGCTTGGGTTTATAACAAAATATTGTCTTTTAAAGCATAAGTCAGTAAATGTACATGAGAGTATACACTGCAACATACAAATCAACCGATCAAAACACAATTTTTCAGTGTTCAAAACAGAATTAGCTTCCCTATAGAAGCAGCACTGTTGTGACACTTTTAACTTTATTATTCCCTTCCTTCTTCTTCACTCTCTCCTTCAACAAAATCCACACTAACCTCCTCATAATCTTTCTCAAGAGCAGCCATGTCCTCATGGGCCTCAGAAAACTTTTCTTCCTCCATGTCTTCACCCATATACCAGTGACCAAAGGAACACTTGGCATACATCAAGTCAAACTTGTGGTCGAGGTGGGCCTAGGCCTCAGCAATAGTTGTAGTGTTGCTCAGCATGCACACACCTCTCTGTACTTTGACTAGGTCTCCCCTTTCACAGTGGGAGTCTGGTAATTAATGCCAACTTTGAAGTCAGTGGGAGGGCGCCTGGGTGGCTCAGTGGGTTAAAGCCTCTGCTTTCGGCTCAGGTCATGATCTCAGGGTCCTGGGATCGAGGCCCGCATCGGGCTCTCTGCTCAGCAGGGAGCCTGCTTCCCCCTCTCTCTGCCTGCCTCTCTGCCTCCTTGTGATCTCTCTCCCTCTGTGAAATAAATTAATAAATAAATAATCTTTGAAGTCAGTGGGGCACCAGTCCACAAACTGGGATGGTATGCTTGGTCTTGATCATAGCAATGGCAGCATTGACATCTTTGGGAACTACATCAGCATGGTACGACAGGCAGCAAGCCATGCATTTACCATGGTGAGGGTCGTATTTCACCCTCTGGTTGGCTGCCTCACAGCATGGATTGGTGATATGTGCTACAGAAAGTTATTCGTGGTAGGTTTACTCAGCAGAGATGACAGGGGCATATGTGGCCAGAGGGGAGTGGATGTGGGGATAGGGCACCAGGTTTGTCTGGAATTCTGTCAGATCAACATTCAGGGCTCCATCAAATCTGAGGAAAGCAGTTATGGAGGACACAATTTGACATATCAACCTATTTAGGTTAGTGTAGATTGGGCATTCAATATCAAGGTTTCTATGACAGATGTCATAGATGGCTATGTTTTCTACTATGAAGACAGAATCAGAGTTCTCCAGATGCATTCATCTGGTGTGAGTAGTGAGAATGGAGTTGTAGGGCTTAACTACAGCTGGGGAAATCTGGAGGGCTGGGTAAGTGAAGAATTCTAGCTTGGACTTGGTGTAATTGACAGAGATGTTCTATCAGCAGGGAAGTGAACCTAGAACCAGTAGATAAGATACTAAAAAAATAAGATAAATGTAACATAAGATACTAATGGTGCACTGAGCAGAAAAGAAAGTATCACAAAAATAGACTCTTGTGTGCAAAGAAATAAACACCCCTCCAAAGCTGTGGAAAGCCAAAAAGCCCTGAAGACCTATGCACTGGCTGAATTCGGTCTAAGACAAGGTCAATGATCTCCTTGCCAATTGTGTAGTGCCCTCAGGCATAATTATTGGCAGCATCTTCCTTGCTTGTGATGAGGTGCTCAGGGTGGAAAAGCTGGCAGTAAGTGCCAGTGGAAACTTCATCAATGACTGTGTCTTCCAGGTCTACAAACACCGCCCTAGGCAGATGCTTTCAGGATCCGTCTCACTGAGGAAGATGTTGAAGAAGTCATTTCCTCGGGCGCCTGGGTGGCTCAGTGGGTTAAAGCCTCTGCTTTCGGCTCAGGTCATGATCTCAGTGTCCTGGGATCGAGGCCCGCTTCGGGCTCTCTGCTTGGCAGGGAGCCTGCTTCCTCCTCTCCCTGTCTCTCTGCCTGCCTCTCTGCCTACTTGTAATTTCTCTCTCTGTATCAAATAAATAAATAAATCTTTAAAAAAAAAGAAGTCATTTCCTCCCCCAATGGTCTTGTCACTTGACATCTGACCATAAGGCTGGATGCTATGTTCCAGGCAACAGAGCTCCCAGAAGGCCTTGCCAATCTGGACAGCAGCGTAGCCAACATGGATGGAGATGCATTCACACATGGTTGCTGATTTGCAGCTTCAGAGCAGATGGTGGAGAGGAAGAAGAGAGGTTGTTACTTCTTACAGCATTTCTCTTAGGTGGTCAATATAAGAGAACATGCCTTGATCAGCTGATATTTTTTTTTTAAATTTTTTTTTTTAAGATTTTATTTATTCATTTGACACAGAGAGAGAGATCACAAGTAGGCAGAGAGGCAGGCAGAGAGAGAGGAGGAAGCAGGCTCCCCGCCAAGCAGAGAGCCCGATGTGGGCCTCGATCCCAGGACCCTGGGATCATGACCTGAGCCGAAGGCAGCGGCTTTAACCCACTGAGCCACCCAGGCGCCCCAGCTGATATTTTGTTGAGGATGTTCATCAGCGATATCAACTGGTAGTTTTTTTGTAGTGTCTTTATCTGATTTTCATATTAGGGTAATGCTGGTTTCATAGATTGAATTTGAAAATTTTCCTTCTATTTTTTGGAATAGTTTGAGAAGAATTAGCATAAACTCTTCTTTAAATGTTTGATAGAATTCACTTCTGGAGTCATCTGGTCCTGGACTTTTATTTATTGGGAATTTTTTGACTAGATACAATGTCATTGTTAGCAATGGTCTGTTCAAATTTTCTATTGCTTCCTGATTCAGTTTTGGAAGGTTACATGTTTCTAGCAATTTATCCATTTCTTTGAGGTTGTCCAATTTATTGGCATATTTTTCATAATATTTTCTTTTAATCTTTTGTATTTCTATGGTGTCAGTTTTTCTACTTCATTTCTGATTTTGAATCCTTTCTTATTTTTATTTTGATGAGTCTGGCTAAAGGTTTATCAATTTTGTTGATCTTTTCAAAGAATGAACTCCTGGTTTCATTGATCTGTTCTATTGGGGCTTTTTAACCTCTATCTCATTTATTTCTGCTCTAGTCTTTATTATTTCCTTTATTCTATTGGTTTGGGGCTTTGTTTGCTGTTTTTTCCAACTTCTTGAGGTGTAAGGTTTGGGGTTTTTTTTTGAGATTTTTCTTGTTTTTTGAGGTAGGTCTGTGTTGTTACAAATTTCCCTTTTAAAACAGCTTTTGCTTCATCCCAAAGATTTTAGACTGTTGTGTTTTCATTTTCATTTGTCTCTATGTACTGGTTTTATTTCCTCTTGGATTTCTTTGTTGACACATTGATTGTTTAGTATCATGTTATTTAGGCTCTGTGTACCTGTGTTCTTTCCAGATCTTTTCTTGTGATTGATTTCTAGTTTCATACTGCTGTAATCAGAAAAGACACATGATATGATTTCAATATTTTTATTTATTGAGACTTATTTAGTGATCTAACATGACCTATTCTGGAAAATGTTCCATGTTCACTTGAAAAGAATGTGTATTCCCTTGGCTTTGGATGGAATATTCTGAATATTTCTGTTAAATCCATCTGGTCCAATGTGTCAGTCAGAGGTTTTGTTACCTTCTTGATTTTCTGTCTAGAAGATCTATCCATTGATGTAAGTGGGTGTTAAAGTCTCCTACTATTATTGTATTATTGTCAAATTCTCTTTTTTTCTGGTAATGGTTATTTTATGTATTTAGGACCCTCATATCGGGTGTAAAAATATTTGAAATTATTATATCTTTTTACTGGATTTTTCTCTTTATAATTACGTAGAGGCCTTCTTTGTCTCTTGTTATGGTCTGTTTTATTTTTATCTTATTTTATTTAAATTCAATTAACAAATAGTATATCATTCTTTTCAGATGTAGAGTTCAGTTATTTATCAATTGCATATAGCATCAAGTGCTCATTACATCACATGCCCTCCTTAATGCCCATCACCCAGTTACCCCATCCCCCCACCCAACTCCCCTCCAACAAGCCTCAGTTTGTTTCCTATAGTTAAGTCTTTTATTGTTTGTCCCCCTCTCTGATTTTACCTTATTTTATTTTTCCCTCCCTTCCCTTATGATCCTCTATTTTGTTTCTTAAATTCTACTAATGAGTGAAAACAAATGATAATCGTCTTTCTCTGATTGACTCATTTTGCTTAGCATAATACCCTCTAGTCCCATCCAAGTTGTTGCAAATGGTAAGATTTTATACTTTTTGATGTCTGAGTAATATCCCATTGTGTATACATACCACATCTTCATGCATTAATCTGTCATTGGACATCTGGGTTACAGTCTGGTTCAAAGTCTGTTTTGTCTGGTATAAATATTGCTACCCTAGCTTTTTTTCATTTCCATTTGCATAGTAAATGTTTTCCCATCCCCTACTTTGAATCTGCATGTGTCTTTAGTTCTGAAGTGAGTCGCTAGTAGGCAGCATGTATATGGTTCATTCTTTTTTATGAATTCACTCAATCTATGTCTTTTGATTACTGCATTTAGTCCATTTACATTTAAAGCCCTTATTGATAAATATATATTCATTGCCATTTGTTACTTGTTTTATGGTTGCTTTTGTAGTCCTTCTCTGTTCTTACTGTCTTTCCTTGTAGTTTGGTGGCTTTCTTTTGTGTTATGCTTTTATTTCATTCTGTTTATTTTTTGTATCTATTATAGAATTTTGATTTGTGGGTAAAATGAGGTTCATACATAATATCTTATGCATATAGCAGTCTATATTAAATTGAAGGTAACTTAAGTTTGAACCTATTCTAAAAACACTGAGTTTTTACCTCCCACATTATATATATATGATGTTACATATTATATTCCTTTGTGAATCCCTTGACTGATATTATAGATATAATTGATTTTATTGGTTTTGTGCTTTAATCTCCATGCTGGTTTTATAAGTGATTAATCTACTACTTTTATTATATGTTTTCATTTACTTGTGACATTTTTGCCTTTCATAATTTTCTTACTCCTTTTCTTTCCACTCAAAGTAATCTCTTCAATGTCTCTTGTAAGGCTGGTTTGGTGGTGATGAACTCCTTTAACATTTGTTTGTTTGGGAAACTCTTTATATCTCTTTTGAATGGTAGATTTACTGTATAGAGTATTCTTGGTTGCAGATTTTTTCTGTTCAGCACTATGAATATATCATGCCACTCTCTTCTGGCCCACAAAGTTTCTGCTGAAAAATCAGTTGATAGCCTTATGGGGTTTCCCTTGTGTATAAGTGCCTTCTTTTCTCTTGTCGCTTTTAAAATTCTCTCTCATCACTACTTTTTGCTATTTTAAGTATTATGTGTCATGGTGTGAACCTCCTTGGATTAATTTTGTTGGGGGTTTTCTGTGCCTCCTGGATCTGTATGTCTATCTCCCTCCTCAGATTAAGGAAGTTTTCAGCTATTATTTCTGCAAATAAATTTTCTTCCCCTTCTCTCACTCTTCTGATATCTTTATAATGTGAATATTATTATGCTTGATGATGTTGCTGAGTTCCCATAACCTATTCTAGTTTTTTTCTTTTCTTTTCTGTTCAGCGTGGTTGTTTTCCATTGCCCTGTCTTTCCAGTTGCTAATCTATTTTTCCTCCTCTAATCTGTTATTGATTCTCTCTAGTGCACTTTTTAAATTTCAGCTATTGAGCTTTTCATCTGACTGGTTCTTTTTTATTTATTTTCTATCTCTTTTTTGAAGGACTTATTGAGATCCTCCACTTTTTTCTCAAGTCCAGTATCTGTATGTTCATTACTTTGAATTCTTTATCAGGCATATTGCTTATCTCTGGGTTTTTTTTGTTTTAATTCTTTTGCTATGGTTTTGTCCTGTTGCTTCATTTGGAACATATTCCTCTGTCTGTTCATTTTGTATTTGTTTCTATGTATTAGGAAAGCCATCTATGTTTCTTGATCTTGAAACAAGTGACCTTATGAAGAAGAGGCAGTGTGGTGCCATATAACATAATATCCCCTCTTCACCAGAAGCAGGGTTTCTCCTGTATGGGTTTTGGGCACCCTACTATTGTGGCTGAGTCATGTTTGCCTTCAGTCCAGTTGTCTGCAATGGCCTGCTTTGCCAATTTTCAGTACATTGGCCAGGATATGTTCCCTGAGCTATTAAGGGAGCAGTTTGGAGATTGACATGGGCTTATATTTGGCCAGTGTCAGCAGTAAGACCAGATGCTTGTCCTCAGCCCATATGTTATGGCTGTAGTCCCACAGACCTATACAGTACTCTTCCTGAGTGCCTTTGATTGGTGGATGATACTGGCAGTCAATCAGGTGCCTGCCCCTATTTCATCTGTCAGGGCTGAGTTATAGTGATTGGTAGGGCTCTATCTTTGTGCTGCTAGGTATAAGGTTTGGGTGCTGGGACTTTGGGTGCATGGTTGTATATGGTTATCTTCCCCTTTACCCAGGACAGGAGTCATTTTGGAGTGGTATCAATCCATGCCAAGGCTGCTTGAAGGATGTGTAGTCAGGAACCACTTCAAAGGGAAGCCTGAAGAGTGAGTGAGTTGGATAAGGCAGATCCACAGGAGAAGGTGAGGGCAAGGTGTGTGGTGCCAGCAAGATAGGCAGAAATTGTTTGCAATGGTTTTTGCAAGTGCCCTGTTATTTAGGCTGTGGGTAGGGGAGAAATAGTACCCACTAGCTCTTTTGTTTTTGGAGAAATCTCTTAAAGATCGCTACCCCTCCAAGACCCATTCTGAGATTAATAAATAATGTGTGTATACCCCAGGCTCTTTAAAAACTTCTACTTATATGCTGTATTGCCACTGGGTTATTTGTTATGTTGGCTCTTTAAGAATAGGGACTGTTTCCTATTAGCTTTCCACCCTTCTAGATCTAAATCTGCTGATTTTTATAGTACCCACATTTAAGCCCCACTGGTTGTAAAAAACTCATGGAGTTAAGCCCCACTGGTTTTCAAACCAAATATTACATGGACTGTTTTTCCCAGTGCAAGTCCTCCATACCTCAGGTGCATGGTATGTGGTCTGATTCTCTTGCTTCTCCGTGCTTGTGGTGTTTTTCCTTTGTGGTTGGTCTCACTGGGGGTTTGCTTCCTGATCACATTTCTATCCCTCCTAAACTTTTCAATGTGTCCTCCTTTCTACAATTAACTGTGGAAAATCTGCTCTGTTAGTCCTCAAGTCATTTTCAGACTTAGTTGCTGTGATATGGTTGTTATCTTGGTATGTCCATGGGACAAGATGAGCTCAGGGTTCTTTTACTCCTCCATCTCCCTCTACCTAAAATCTAGTTTTGTCAGCTTCCAATAAAACAATATTATTACCTACACAAACTGATTTGATTGTCATATCTTATTGTTATTTTAACCTATAAAAATAGTATGGAATTTCCCTGTTTATCTCAGATAATAATCCTTGTCTTGAAGTCTCTTTATTCTTATAATTACATAGATATACAAACTTTCTTATGCTTATTTTTTGTACCATATAGCTTTTTCTACACTTATTTTTAACCTATTTGTGACATTATATTGAGACACAATGCCTGTTGTAACATACAATGAAGGCAGTAGTTTATAAATCTTTGTCTTTTAGTTAGAGAGAAAATCTACTATTTTTTGCTTTTCAATTTGTTTTCTATTGGTCTCATTTGATTTTTCTTGCTTGGTTCCTCATTTCCTGTCTTCTCTTAGATTAATTAATTTTTTTTAATCAAACCACCAGTCATCTTTTATTGAATGTCAATTCTCAATTAGGATATAAAAGGATTGATTCAAGGGCATCAGGCAAAAGTCATGGTCAGGAATCCAGAATGTGCCTCCCATGGGCCCTATTCAGTGGTACTTATGTAGCAGCTCATGTTTGAATTCCTTGTAACAATGACAGTATTTGAAAAGCACATAAGCTGTCAGCACCATAGAAACCCCAGTGATCCCTCTTTCCTCACCCTGACATACTTATTGTAATACCAGTAGTAATCTCTTTGAAACACTCTAGCAATGCCTTTAGGGATGAAATCCTGCATCAGTATCCAGCTTTTCAGCTCTCCTAGTTTGGCATCCATGAGCTTCTTCTCCTTCACTGGTATGGATAAAGCTGTCTTGGAGTCGTGGGTGTCCATTATCAGGTTAATTTGAAGTTTTCCATTTAAATTCCTCTTATGGCTTTTTAACTTTGCCTCTTTGTATTAGTTTTTAGTGTTTGCTCTATGGATTATGATATGCACCCTTACCATTTCTGTTCATTTAGAGTTAATATTATATAAAAGGTTGTTTTCAAGATGTTGTATGTATCCTTACTTTGGGAAATTTGATTATGAGGTACCTCAGTTTTTATTCTATGTATTTACACTTAGGTTCACTGAGCTTCTTAGAGCAATGTACATTTATGCCTTTCACCAAATTTGGAAAATCTTCAGGATTATATCTTCAAGATTTTTTTTGCTCCATTTTCTTTCCCCTTTTATTCTGGAAATGCTAATACATCAATATGATATGATGAAGTCTTATGTGCTTGAGGTATTAGATTAGGCATAGGCAAATTACTGCTCTTCATCCAAATCTGGCCTTTTTTCAGGGTCCTCAAGCTAAGAATGGAAAGTAAAAATGGTTTTCATATTCATAAAAGTTTGCCAAAAAAAAAAGGAAAACAAAGAAGAATATGCATCAGAGATTGTATGTGGCCTATAAAGTCTTACATATTTCCTATCTGGCCATTTATATGAAAACATTGTTGTCTTTTGTATTAGAGGGTGGATTTTATGGGTGCTACATTAATTTAATTTGAGGGAGAAAATTCTGGACAGAAGGGAGACACAGATGGGGGAGTTTGCAAATCTCCTTAGATGCTCCTTTATACCCTAATGATGCCCTAGCTAGGGATTGGTTTCAGGGAAAATGATGGATAAAGGTGTCCTTCAAACAGTAAGGTTTCCTTTTTTCAAAGGACAAAGAAAAATGCAAATTCTATAGGTTTTGTTTTCTTTCCATTTCCTTCAAATAACAGTTATTTTTATATATTTTTGCAGAGTCTATAATTGTTAACTATAGGAGTTTTAGTTGATGTAATCAACTCTTCCAACACCAGAATTCACCATACTTATTTTAATTAAATAGAATGTAAATTATAATAAGTGGATGATTAAAAATGGATAGATTTTTATTCTTTTGTAAACTGTGTACCTAATATTTATAAACATATAATCTATATAAAAATGGATAAATGGATGATAAAATGGACAAATTAATGGGCATTTATACTCAGTTTGTTCACTATGTGTTTTTATTATAGAGTTCTAGATTACACCATGTCTACTTACCTAAGGGGGCATCTTGTAATTCACATAAATGTCTATAAGAAAACTACTAAAATCATCAGGATAAAATCATGCTCCAAATATTCACATTTGATAATTTTACCCTTAAAGCATAGAATTAGGAAGTTGGAATGGACCTCAAAGTGTACATCTTTTATAGACATTTCCCTCACAGCATCCTAGATAGCTGGACATTCAGACTCTGATTAAATTCCAAGAATTAAAAGCTTTGCACAGTTTATATTTTTATAGTATATCAATGTCCTTTGATTCCAAATACTTCTTCCACATCATGAGGTAGCTGGTGCAATTAGATTCACAATTTAACAACTGCTGAGCGATGGATCAAAGCCTGTCCTTTTCAACCTTTGCTGGAGTTGCATTAGTTCTAGCCCTTAGAATACGAAGGCAGGCTTTTTGTTTGTTTTGTTTGTTTGTTTGTTTTTAATGTGAATGGTTTCCAAGAATTTATGGATGTGTTTGAGGACTGATCTAAGTTCTCAGATAAATCCCTCCATGTAGTCTTTAGACTGAGGAAGCAGGAGGACGAGCAAGATGGTGGAGGAGTAGAAGACTGATTATCATCAGGTCCCAGAAATTCACCCAGATAGTTATCAAACCATTCTGAACACCTACCAATTCAACAAGAGATCAAAGAGAAGAAGAGTAGCAATTCTAGGAACAGAAAAATGACCACTTTCCAGAAGGTAGGACGTGCGGAGAAGCGAATCTGAAGCGACGGGAAGATAAACCCCATGGGGAGGGGCCAGCTCCCAGCAAGTGAGAGAGCAACGGAGCACAAAATGAGAACTTTTAGAAGTTTGCTCCACTGAGGGACGTCACCCCAGAGACTAAGTGGTAGGTGAAGCCCTTGCGGGGGCAGTGTAGTCTCAGGACCCACGGGAACACAAAAAGACCAGGGGTGTCTGAGAGCGACAGAGTTCCCAGGTATCAGAGAGAAGAAGCCGACTGGAGAGACGGAGCCAAGCTGAGAAGGTGTCTCTCAGCTCAGTGTTACCATGGGCCATGATCCAAAGCACAGTGGGGCCACTGCTGTTTGAGTGGGGACCCCACAGGTGGCAGTTCTAGAGCTCTGGGAGGAGCAGCACAGGAGCGGCTGTAGGAATCTCCTGGGTTTGGAGATTCTAAACGGGGCCTCATGCCAGAGATAGAAACACTCAGTCACAGGTTGGGTGAGCTCAGAGTGCAGCCAGAGATCAGGGAGACGAGAGAGACTGACTGCTTTTCTCTGAGGATGCACTGAGGAGTGAGGTCCGGAGCTCTTGGCTCCTCCAGGTCAGAGACTAGGAGGCCGCCATTTTCAGTCACGCCCTCCAAAGCTGTACAGGGAACAAAAGGCTCCCAAGAGCGAACCTGAGCTGATTACTAGCCTGGCCCCTGGCGAGGGCAGTGCAATTCCACCACCGACAAAGACCCTTGAGAATCACAGCAACAGGCCCCTCCCCCAGAAGATCAAAAAGAACATCCAGCCAAGACCAAGTTCACTGATCACTGAGAAATGTGGAACTCCAGAGTGAGGGGAAAGCAACACATAGAATTCAAGGCTTTTTCCCCATGATCCTTTAGTCATTCAAAGTTTAATTCTTTGAATTTTATTTTTTTCTTTCTCTTTTCTTTTAAATTTTTCTTCTTTCCTATTTTAATTTTTTAAATATTATATCTTATCAACACTTTTTAATCTTTTTAAATTTTCATTGTTATTGTCATATTTTATTCCTTCATTGTATTTAAACTTATTTTTTGTATACATATAGGGTCTGTTCAATTCACCAGTCTAACAAATAGAGGTAGAGGTAGATATAGAGATAGAGTCAGAGACAGAGATAGATATAGCAACACAAATAGATAATATAGATATAGATAGATATAGGGTTTTGTTTTATTTTTGTTTTGTTTTGTTTTTGTTTCTTTGGGGGGCTTTTTTGTTTTTGGTTTTTGGCTTTTGGTTTTTTCCCTCTTTCTTCTCTCCCAGTTTCAGGTCTCTTCTGATTAGGTTAGTGTATATTTTCCTGGGGTCATTGCTACACTTTATTATTTTGTTCTCTCATCCATCTATTATTAGCTGCATAAAATGACAAGGTGGAAAAAATCACCACAAAAAAAAAGAGCAAGAGGCAGTAATGATTTCTAGGGACCATCAATGCGGACATTAGTAATATAACAGAACTAGAGTTCAGAATGAAGATTATCAAGGTGCTGGCTGGGCTCAAAAAAAGCATGGAAGGTAACAGAGAATCCCTCTCTAGAGAAATAAAAACCCTTTAGGGAGAAATAAAAGAATTAAAATCTAACCAAGCTGAAATCAAAAAAGCTATTAATGGGTGCAATAAAAAATGGAGACTCTTACTGCTAGGATAAATGAGGCAGAAGACAGAATTAGTGATTTAGAAGACCAAATGACAGAGAATAAAGAAGCGGAGGAAAAGAGACAAACAACTGCTGGACCATGAGGGGAGAATTTGAGAGATAAGTGATACCATAAGATGAAACAATATTAGAATAATTGGGATCCCAGAAGACGAAGGGGGGGCAGAAGGTATATTGGAGCAAATTACAGAACAGAATTTCCCTAATTTGGCAAAGGGAACAAGCATCAAAATCCAGGAGGCACAGAGAACCCCCCTCAAAATCAATAAAAATAGGTCCACACCCCGTCATCTAATAGTAAAACTTACAAGTCTTAGTGACAAAGAGAAAATCCTGAAAGAAGCTAGGGACAAGAGATCTATAACATACAATGGTAGAAATATTAGACTGACAGCAGATCTATCCACAGAGACCTGGCAGCCCAGAAAGAACTGGCATGGTATATTCAGAGCACTAATGAGAAAAATACGCAGCCAAGAATACTATATCCAGCTACGCTGTCATTGAAAATAGAAGGAGAGATAAAAATCTTCCAGGACAAACAAAAACTAAAGGGATTTGCAAACACCAAGCTAGCCCTACAGGAAATATTGAAAGGGGTCCTCTAAGCAAAGAGAGCCTACAAGAAACATAGTCCAGAAAGGAAGAGACACAATATACAGTAACAGTCACCTTACAGGCAATACAATGGCTCTAAATTCATATCTCTCAATAGTTACCATGAATGGAAATGGACTAAATGCCCCAACTAAAAGACACAGGGTATCAGAATGGATAAAATACAAGACGAATGGATATGCTGTCTACAAGAAACTCATTTTACACCCAAAGACACCTCCAGATTTAAAGTGAGGGGGTGGAAAAAATTTACCATGCCAATGGACATCAAAAGAAAGCTGGAGTGGCAATCCTTATATCAGATAAATTAGATTTTAAGTCAAAGAATATAATAAGAGATGAGGAAGGACACAGTATCATACTTAAATAATTTGTCCAACAAGAAGTTCTAACAATTTTAAATATCTATGCCTCTAACATGGGAGCAGCCAATTATATAAACCAATTAATAACAAAATCAAAGAAACCCATTGACAAGCTCCATTGCAAAGCTGTCATTAAGATAGTATGGTACTGGCACAAAAACAGACACATAGATCACTGGAACAGAATAGAGAGCCCAGAAATGGACCCTCAATCTATGCTCAACTAATCTTCGACAAAGCAGGAAGGAATGTCCAATGGGAAAAAGACAGTCTCTTCAACAAATGGTGTTGGGAAAACTGGTCAGCCACATGCAGAAAAATGAAACTGGATCATTTCCTTACACCACACACAAAAATAGACTCGAAATTGATAAAAGACCTCAATGTGAGAAAGGAATCCATCAAAATCCTCGAGGAGAACACAGGCAGCAACCTCTTTGACCTCAACTACAGCAACTTCTTCCTAGGAACCTCACCAAAGGCAAGGGAAGCAAGGGCAAAAATGAACTATTGGGACTTCATCAAGATTAAAAGCTTTTGCACAGCAAAGGAAACAGTCAACAAAACCAATAGACAACTGACAGAATGGAAGAAGATATTTGCAAATGACATATCAGATAAAGGGCTGGTATCCAAAATCTATAAGGAACTTCTCAAACTCAACACCCATAAAACAAATAACCCAGTGAAGAAATGGGCAGAAGACATGAACAGACATTTCTCCAAAGAAGACATCCAAATGGCCAACAAACACATGAGAAAGTGCTCACCATCACTCGGCATCGGGGAAATACAAATCAAAACCACAGTGGGATACCACCTCACTTCAGTCAGAATGGCTAAAATCAACAAGTCAGGAAACGACAGATGTTGGTGAAGATGTGGAGAAAGGGGAACCCTCCTACACTGTTGGTGGGAATGCAAGCTGGTGCAGCCATTCTGGAAAACAGTATGGAGTTTCCTCAAAAAGTTGAAATAGAGCTACCCTATGACCCAGCAATGGCACTACTGGGTATTTACCCTAACGATACAAAGGTAGTGATCTTCAGGGGCACATGCACCCAAATGTGTATAGCAGCAATGTCCACAATAGCCAAACTATGGAAAGAACCTAGATGTCCATCAACAGATGAATGGATAAAGAAGATGTGGTATACATATATATATATACATATATATATATGTATATATATATGTATATATATATACACATACATACACAATGGAATACTATGCAACCATCAAAAGAAACAAATTCTTGCTATTTGCAATGACGTGAGTGGAATTAGAGGGTATTATGCTAAGCGAAATAAGTCAATCAGAGAATGACAATTATATGATCTCTCTTATATGAGGATCTTGAAGGGCAGGGCAGGGGGTCGTGGGGAGTAGGGTGGGAAAAATAATTAAACAAGATGGGATCAGGAAGGAGAAAAACCATAAGAGGCTCTTAATCTCACATAACAAACTGAGGGTTACTGGGGGGTGGGAGGGTAGGGATAGGGTGGATGGGTTATGGACATTGGGGAGGGTTTGTGCTATGGTAAGTGCTGTGAAAGGTGTAACCCTGATGATTCACAGACCTGTACCCCTGGGGCAAAAAAGAAAAAATCAGCATCAGACATTAGATTTCTTTGGTTAATATAAGGAAAGATTCTTTGTCTTGGAATAATAACTGCTAGAAAGTTGAGTCTTGGGTACTATCCCAAGAAATAAGGGAAACAGTGGCACTGTCCCAAAACTTTGGACAGATATACCAGAAGAGGTATATTTAGTAAGGTGTGAATGTACAAATCATGTTTAAAAGCTTCTTTTGAAACCTCTGTGAAAAAGTGTTTCACATTTGAAGAGTTAATTGTGGTCTTGGGTGTGTTTCCCTCATGAGGGTTTTAAATGACTACATGGAGCTTTTCTTCAACTGATTTCTAGGAATACCATTTTGTCAATCACATATTTTATATATATCAACCTGGAAATTTACCTGTCATCTTCTCAAAGCATCATTATCAACTTTTCCTACCCAAAAGACAGTACCATAGTGTTGATTAATCAAGTCTGGAAAAGTACAGTATCTCAGCTATGAATTAACTTTTCCAGTAATTTAGGGCTAAAGATTTCCTTACAGGAAGTAAAATTTATTTTGCAAATACATGAGACTGGGAATGAGGAGACCTGAATTCTTATCTTAGTTCAGCCTCTATTGGATCTACATTGACAACTGGACTTCAAATAATTTAAAAAGTTGATCTTTGTGTTAGCCATAGCCAGGTTACAAAGAATAGTGACATGCTCAGCATATCTCAGTTAATGAAAGTTTATTGTAAATAAACAAGCCACACAAGCCTTCCAAAGAATGTGACCATTGCTAATCATACAACAATAAGCTGTCTTCTCACAAGGAATGTTCTAGTGCTCTATCTTCAACTTGGCTGTGAGGTTAGCTCAGCTATTCTGTCTCTGCCTCTGCTTCTCCCAATACTGACCAGTGGGCTGACTCTTTTTGAGTCTCAAATTTAAACTCCTTATGAGTAAGGATCTGGTTCTTAGCCAGTCCACTTATAAATACTGCCATTGAGTCTAGTGTTCATCCATAACCCAGTTATCTATAGCAAAGAAGCTAGGTCATGTTGTAACTCATCATCTTATCTCACTTACCACTTCATTTTTGGAAAATCACAATTTTAATGCTGATTGGGGAAAGAGTAGGCAAAGAATAATGATATCAAGTTGCTACTTTCCAAACATTTTTCCAAATTAGTTTTAGCAAATAGGGAGATTACTTTGTACACTAGACAGTTTTAATGAGAACCTTAAATTATATATTGAACAAAAATACCAAGGAAGGTATTTTCCAATAAGCATCCTGATCATAAAGACTACTGGAAAGATGTACAAAGGATTGGTTAAGAGTATCTGAAAAGTATAGCACTTTGACAAGATATTTTCTTTTTAAATTTTCAGATTGACCCTACTTAAACTTTTATTCCATTTGTCAGTTGTATCTAAAAAGGAAAAGCCATAGTGCATATGCACACACACACAGCACACTCATTTGAAAATTCATTATATTAAAATGGTTTTGCAATCACTGAAGAAAGCTACCTAAATTACCCAGGATCCATAGGCCCTGCCGGAGCATCTCAGATGTTGAAGAATATCCCTTATTGCATCTGTTGAAAGAGTATTTAAAATAAATGCAATTGCCCAAAAAAATCCAAAGGCAGGATATTTCAGTAGATAGAGTAATTGTGAAATTACTTTTTTTTTTAATTTTATTTTTATTATTTGCCCAAGGGGTACTTTTATGCTCTTCCTGTGGAATGCCTTTTCTCAGATGGACTACAGGAACAGCATGTGATACTGGAATGTTTGGAGAATTATGAGCAATTAGAAAATCATTTGAATTGTCCAGTTGTTCTGTGGTTAAGAATTTTACTGAGGGAAACATTAGAATTATGTCTTCATCCAGAGTCATAGAATTTTATGTGGATTTTACCTATGCTGGGAGTTAAGAAACTTACTGACTCAATCTGAGGGGTTTTTTTTAATTTAGGTCTTCAATTATCACCTAGCCCAAATGTCCTGAATGTTTTTATGTTTATGATTTTACCAGTTGATTCATAAGCTTAGAGACAAGGACTTAATATATTTAAACTCTCAGACCCAGATGTGATTTGAGCTAAAGCTTTCCAGGTTGCTAGGGTGGCTCTTCTGTCCAATGCTGGTTCTACTCTTATGTGAAATTCTGAATGGCATCTGGTGCTAATAAACAGCACATATCACTTTACACTAGTCACCCATCCCCATCACCATCACCAGCAATTTCTTGTTGCTGTTCCTCTTTACTTTCACTTCAAGAACTGTAATACATGCATAACAGAAAAAGTGGGATCGATAACTGATGTAAAATTGTTAACTGTTTAGTGTAGAGGGCATTAGCTGGTTAGGGTGATAGCTAACAAGATTTGAACATGCTGAGCAACAGCTTAATGACTTGAATAGGGATCTCATCATTACCACCCAATGCCTGGGCAACTTCTAGGAATAAGCCAAATATTTACTGCAGAGAACAATAGGTAGGAATATTCAGTGTCATGCTTGTTTGGCCCACTGACTGACGAAGCTGGCCTAAAATTTAAAGACTAAGTGGGTAGGTTTTTACTTGATATTATGGTCTTGATTGGGGTCTTTCTTCTAGGAGAGTTTGAACTCATGTCTCACATGGTTTCACATAGAGAATCAAGATAGTGTTAACTTTGGGAGGAAGTAGAGAGGTTTGGATGATTGTGGTCTTCTCTGAGAAAGAAGAGAAGGGATTTATCTTGTCAATTAACTTAAGTACTAAGTGCTTACTATATATGATACTCACTATGCTAGATGTGGAGGATATAGTGATATGCTTTGGGTTCTCAGGGCATTTACCATCTAGAAGATGAGATGGACTTTAATCAAATAATTACATTAATAGTAATGATTGTAAAATCACAAGCTGAGACAAGTATTCTGAGGAAAAGAAACATGATTTTCTGAAAACATATAGCAAGGGAAACTGACCTACAGTAGGGAGCTCAGGGGGTTTTTCTATGGTAGAGACATTCAAGCCAAGCTCCAAAAGATGAATAAGGGTTAATTAAGTGTGTGTTTGTGTGGGTGTGTGGGGTGGGAAGCGGATGCTGGGAAGAACATTCCAAATCCACAGAAGAGCATAAGCACAGGCTCTGTAGCAGGAAGAAAGGGGATCTGGTCACAGAACTTAAAGAAAGCTAGCATATCTAAAGCAGAGAGAGCATGGGGGAGAGTGAAACAAGATGAGACTAGAGAGGTAGGCAGGATCGGACTATGCAGAACCTTATGGACCCTGATAGAGTTTAGTCTTAAAAAAAGAAAAGAAAAAGAAAGAGTTAAGTCTCTATTCTAAGATCAACAGGAAACCAGTGAAAGGTCTTATTTAGGTAGGTGATTTTATTTTTAAAGATTACACAGGTATCTATGTGGAGAACGGGCTAATGGGCAGCAAGAGTGGAAGTGGGGAGACCAGGTAAGAGGTTAGGGCAGTAATCCAAGTGAGAGAAAATGGTAGATGAAGTCCTGAATGGACTAATCAAGGAACTTTCAGTTAATGAATAAATCAGCAAGGAATTACTTGGCACCTGTCTAAATATACATGGCTAGCTCTACTTATCTTAAAGATTCATCTTCAGCTTCCCACCTTTTTTTTTAGCAGCCCAGCTTCTGTCCAATTATCAAGAATTCCAATTAATGGAGCTGAGCTAATAAGGTGTTGCTTTATTAAAAGTATTAGTATTTAAGGAAATCTAGAGAAAGAATTGATTCAAGTGTTGTTAACTAGTGTTCTCAAATAAAACACTATTTCTAAATTTGCGATCCCCAAAAGTTTGTGCCTCAGAGTTTCCTGGAGGCTGGAGGAGTGGGGAGGGGGGAGACATATAAAAAATCAAATTCTGGGGCCCTATCCCAGATGTACAAAATCAGAATTTTGGGGTGGAGCTCAGGAAAGGGCATATTTAACAGGCTTTCCAGGTGTTTCTGATGAACACTAAAGTCTGAGAATTGCTTATAGATGCTAATTTAGAGACTGACTTTGAACAAGACAGATGCCTGTGACAGAAAAGAAAGGAGTGGACATTCTAGGTTGACAGTGGCTGTGAGAAAATGTCAAGAAGTGAGAATTAGCCAGTTGAGTGCAAGGAAAGAGTAGTAAGTAGATTGACTTTGCTAGGATGTGGGAACCTTATTGGGAGCAATGAAAAATTACTTTGACCAGAAGGAAGGAGAGAGGGGATAGCATGTCTAAGAGAATAGTCCTACCAAACCTGAGATAGATAGAATGAAATGAGTTTTATAATTCCAGAGGTACCGAATGAGGGGCTTATGAGACTGCAAATTTGGGGGATGCCTGGGTGGCTCAGTCAGTTGAGTGGCTGCCTTCGGCTCAGGTCATGATCCCAGGGTCCTGGGATCAAGTCCCGCATCAGGCCCCCTGCTCAGCGGGAAGCCTGCTTCTCACTCTCCCTCTGCTGCTCCCCCTGCTTCTGTGATCTCACTCATGATCTCTCTCTCTCTCTCTCTCTCAAATAAATAAATAAAAATCTTAAAAAAAAGACTGCAAACTTGGAATTTCCCTCTCCCATGAAATGAAGAGAATATTAATATCATTTATTGGTCACACAGCAATAGGCAACCTTAATGAGTTTGTACGATATGGCAGGCATTTCACGAAGTATTTTAAATGCATCCCATCATTTAATCCTCACAGCATCTCTATGAAATAGATAGTATAATTATCCCCATTTTGTAGATGAAGAAGCTGAGGCAAAGACAGGTAAAGTAACTTGCTTACAGTAACATAGCGGTAAGTGGCTAGACCAGAATTCTAACTCGAGTGTATCTCTTGAGATTATACCTTTAGTTACATGCTGGGCCACACATGTCAATTCTCATTTATGACCACAGGGTTGATAGTTCTCTAATTAAGGGTTCATCAGTTCTTTAGGTCACCTGTGTGGCTCAATTGGTTAAGCATCTGCCTTCAGCTTGGGTCATGATCCCAGGGTCCTGGGATCAAGCCCTGTATTGGGCTCCCTATTGAGCAGGGTGGTCTGCTCCCTCTCCCTCTGCCCCTCCTCCCTGCTTGTGTTCACCCTCTCTCTCAAATAAATAAATAAAATCTTTTTTTAAAAGTGTTCATTCATTAGTTCTTTTGGATATGATAATCATTATGTATTATGGAAACTTGTCCCTTGGGGTCCAAAGACAATTCAGGACATAATAAGGTTAACCAAAAAAAGAAAATGAATAAACAAAAAAAGCAGAATCAGACCTATAAATGCAGAGAACAAACTACTGGTTTCCAGAAAGGAGGGTGAAGGGGAGTGGAAAAAATGGGTGAAGGGAAGTGGGAGATCCAATCTTCCAGTTGTGGAATGAATAAATCACGGGAATAAAAGACACAGCATAAGGAATATAGTCAATGATGTTGTAACAGTAATGTATTGATATATTGGAACAGAGTGTAGCTACACTTGTGGTGAATATAGTATAATGTACATAAACTTGTCAAATCACAATGTTGTTCACCAGAAACTAATGTTTGGCTAAGGCCTGGATAAGCACATAATCTCATGCAGTGATCTTCACATCTTGCTTTGTAGATTGATAATGATCTATGATGAGTTAGTGTAGCTGTTGAGAGGAAGCATTTGGGAACATCACAGCAATTTGACAGAGTACTTTTATATCAGCTGATGTTAACAAAATAAGTGGGTCTTTTATTTTATTTTATTTTATTTTATTAAGATATTATTTATTTATTTGAGAGAGAGAGAGAGAGAGCAAGCACAAGCTGGGAAGAGAGACATAGGGAGAGGGAGACCAAGAGGCAGGCTCCCCTCTGAGCAGGGAACCCGACGCGGGACTCATCCGAAGACCTGAGCTGAAGGCAGACACTCAACCGACTAAGCCACCCAGACACCCAGAATGGGGCTTTTATTTTGCATGACTTTTTTTCATTGTCTCTTTCTAGTAATTTATTATTATCATATTTTGTAGAACAAACCAAATCAAAATTGTGGTTCTTCACTCCAGATAGTTTGTGACACATAGGTCTCATGGATAAAAGAGAAATGTAAACAACTAATAATATGAAGTTGTTTTCAAGTTCAGGTGTGGAGTGCTATGCTCACCAGTGGAGCTAATCTAACCTTTATTTTGACATGGCAACCTCTTCTAAATTACAGAATCAACCCTCTTGAGGATCATTATGACAGATTACAGTGTGAAACCACTTCTTTTTTAGTAGGCTTAGATTTTTAGAGGTCATGTGATGAATTCTGGGCAATTACTATCAGTTTAAACATTCAAGATGAAAGAAGAAGGTGTATAATAATTAAGCAGAAGTATATAGAACCAGAACAGTGAAGATTCAATGGGATAGTGGGCAGAATGAGGGAAGTAGAAAAGGGAACCCTTGTTGTTTTCATTGACACTATTCACAGAGTCAGATGTTAAAGAATCTTGAATGCTTCCAATTTGTACTTTTGATAAAAATGAAATAAGACATGGGGGGAAATGATGTAGTAGCATTGAATAAGTCTTCTGGCACTGTTTATTCAACAAATATTTAATGTGCACCTATTACATACCCATCGGTCTGCTTAACACTTGTAGATACGAAGAACAACCAGATTGCATCCCTGTCCTCAAGGAGGTCATAGTCTAGTAGATAGTCATGAAAACAACTATAAATATAATAAAACTCGTTAAGTAAAAATAGTGCTTCTCAAGGGTCTGTTTTAGAATCAGAGTGGGATAAAAGTACAGTAGTCCCCCCCCCCCGCTTATTCACAGAGGATACATGTCAAGACCCCCAGTGAATGCCTGAAACCATGGATTGTATCAAACCCTATACACACTATGTTTTTTCCTATATATACATACCTCTGATAGAATTTAATTAATAAGTTAGGCACAGTAAGATATTAACAATAATAATCAGAACAGTTTTAAACAATATACTATAATAAAAGTTATATGAATGTAGTCTCTCTCAAAACATCTTATTGTACTACACTCACCCTTCTTGCAGTGATGTGAGTTGATAAAATGCCTACGAGATGAGAGAAAATGAGGTGAATGACGTAGGCATTTTGATGTACTATTAAGCTACTATTGACCTTCTGTTGACACAGTGTATCAGAGGGAGGAACATCTGCTTTTAAACTGTGGTTGACCTTGGGTAGCTTAAACCATGGAATTCAAAACCATGGATAAGGGGGGGGCTACTATAGTTTGAAATGTATCAATATTATATCACTTTATATGTAGCAGAGGAAAAAAGTAAGCATATTGGTTTCTTAGGACAGAAAATAAAGATCAGTAAAAATTTGGCTGCTGGTAGAGATAAGATGATGATTTTCTTGACCAAGAGTTCTGGACTCTCAGCTTGGTGTGAATGGGCATGTCAGTGTCTTTGCAATGACCAGGTGAGAGGGGAAGAATGGCAGGAAGAATGCAACATGTTTATTAAAAAGGGGCATAAGTATAAAAAGTTGAGAAACTCTTTTCACTCTAGATACAAAGACTTATGGGAACTTGGAGGCTAAAATACTACTTGAGGTTGAAGGGAAGAAGACATTTAGAATGCATTTAGAGTTGCAAACTCTGTGTAAGGAGTCCAACTGTAACCAATAAGATATGAATGAGGCAGTTATAGAAAGAGTCCTTGATGCCCCACTTCTGAAGCATAGAGTTATCCCCCTACATCCTTGGCAGTTCAAGAACAGGATGTGCTACCCACAACAACAGCAGCACTGCCATTGAAACATCTAGGATGCCACTGGATCTAGAAGTCCAGGCTTTCAAACACTACTCTTTCACAAACTAAGCATGATAAACTCTGTAACCTCACAGACCTGCTGTGAGGCTCATACAAGATGTTAGATGTAAAAACATTTTGTGAATTCTTAGAGACCATATGGTTGTGTGTTGGCTCTCTTTACCCTCCAGGCTTCCCTAAAGTAATCAAAAGCCCCCAAGGATAAGTGAGATAATCGTTGTAGGAGGCATTAAGCACCTCAGAAGGGAAGTAGCATATGGAAATATTAATAATGATGATCCACATCTGCTTCTTTCTGTTAATTCCTTTCCTTCAAGGCTTGACACCAAGGGAGCCCACACACAAAGCCTTCTACTGTTGAAAGTGGGCAGCATTCCCATGTTTTTAGCTGCTGAGTACTTTGTTTCCAATTCAAAAGCAATGGTACTTTTTTTAAGTTTAATGTTTCTTGCTGAAATCTGAAGGCAGATTACTTATATGAATGTCATGTGCATACATTGATCATCATCTCCTATTGTTTAAAACCATATACCAGATATCAGATGATGAACTATTGGTCACATCTGGCAGAGCCTTTCAGAAAGCTGAAATCACTGGTGGAGCAGGGCTCACTGTGGGGAAAAAAAATGATCAGTGTGGTTTTTCTACAAGCAAAATAACGGGGAAGTAACTCTCAGCCAAATGTCTTGGAATGCTAATGGTCCCTCACAGTGCAATTCAATTTTTTTTTATTTTATTTATTTATTTGACAGAGAGAGATTACAAGTAGGCAGAGAGGCAGGCAGAGAGAGAGGAGGAAGCAGGCTCCCTGCTGAGCAGGGAGCCCAATGCAGGCCTCCATCCCAGGACCCTGAGATCATGACCTGAGCCGAAGGCAGAGACTTTAACCCACTGAGCCACCCAGGTGCCCCAATTCCATTCTTTTAACTCAAAAGGGTTGCACCTGTCACTAGGGTCCCCTCCTCTTGATCAGTGGCTCAGACCTGAGTCATTCATAGAGCAAAATCAGGCCTGACCTAGCCAGTCCCATCAAGGAGAGAAATGGGAAACCTCAAGGCAGGCTGGGGTGGGCAGGAGTGCCAGAAACATAAAGAAATATTTCACAACACCTTAAATACCACTGACTTCCCAATTCTATGAGCTTTCTGGAGTGGTATAGAGGTGAATCCACAACAAAGTTAGAGTTGGCAGCCAGTAGGACTTTTCTGAACCATACCAGGAAGTAAGCAAGGGTGATCTCTGTAGATCTCAACCACCTTCTTCCTATCCTGGGCCTTCTCCTGGCCTTCCTAGTCACCCATGTTTCCACCCATTCCCTCTTCACCTTTTTATCGCCTTGTCCTATGGCTTTTTCCTGAGCTCCTTTCTCAGTTAAGTTCTGGTCTGGTCAATTTATTAAAGCTAAGAAATTAATAGCTTCTAATGCCTTTGCTTCTGAACATGGGCTTTGTATCTTAAAACCAAAGGAGTGGGTAGAGACACAATTAGGTGTTGGGGTGGAATGAGGAACAGCTTCTAGATATCTCCCTGTCTATTGCATGGATGATACAGGTGATGGGTTCACACCATAGGCCAGAATTTCCACTGTGATTCAGAGGTACAATATAGAGCTTGGTGATATATTTTGCCTTTACCTTAGACCAAGAGAACTGAAAGAGTTAAACACTACAATTTAGTATACCAAGATTAAAGCAATTATTGTAAATTGGCTTAATCATTCCTCCATATGCCTTTGGAGGCAGTTTTTTTATCCTATTGTCACTACCAAATAAATGGAGGTTTGTAAATACAGATAAACTTAATTTTAAGGGATTATATATGCACAAAGGTTCTGATGTTTTTAATTAAAAATTTCCTCATTACATAAAGGGAGTGTCTGTGTTGTGGCAGTGTGAGATACCAGGAGAGCATGAATGAAATATGGGAAGGAGATGATGGCTAACATGTGGCTGTCTTTTCATTTCTCCAACATATTTTTTACTCGAAAGACAGCAAGATCTATTCTTAGGATAGCCTCTGACTGACTCTGGAGCTCCCTAAGGCCAGAGAACAGGGAGCAGCTTAAATGGTTCCCTCCCTTTCAAGCCATAGACTTTAGTCTTCTGTTTCTGGAACACTCCAGCAAAGAATCACTAAGGGAGTACACTAGCAGATGGAGTGCAGTGCATCTCAAGCTTTAATGTGCATATAAATCACTTGAGAGTCTTTTAAAATGCAGATTCTGATTCATTATCTTGGAGTAATGCCCAAGATGCTTCATTTCTAACAATTTCCCTGGTGATGCTGATGCTGCTTGTCCATGGAGCATATTTTGAGTCACAAGGAATATTCTAGATGTAGAGTCTAGACACCGAGCCCTCTTTGGCTAGTTGCAGTGAAAGTATGAAGAAGCTCAATGGAAAAGTAGCACAGTTCTATCTGAACTGAACTGCCCAAGGGAAGGGCAAAGGAAACATAAGGGAGGCAGACATGAGGCAGATTGCACTCATGCTCCCCAGATGTTCAAATAGATGGGTTTCAAGCAATACACACCAAAAAGGTAGTTGCTTTCACAAGCTAAGGGAGAAAATATGCCTAGAGGTTAGAAGCATCTGTTCTGTAGTCATATTCCCTGGGTTCAAGTTCCACCTGTATCATTTCCTAATAGAGATTTTGATCATGCCTTACCTCCCTGAGCCTCAGTTTATTTCTCTAGTAAAATTTGAATAACAGAACCTATCTCAGGGTGGTTGTCAGGATTAAATGAAATAAAGAGTATACTGTATGGTGACTACCATAACATAATAAAAAATTTAAAAAATGAAATAAAAAGTATAAAACCTTAGAATAACACCTGCTAAGAATACTTAATAAATGGTAACTATTATCATGCTTTTCCTCTTTGAGCTGATCTTATTTAAGTACTACTGGGACTTACTAAAGTGTTAGCCATGGCAATGCCATATCTGGTTTTGAGGGGACTTATTTTTTTTTTTACATGACCACCTTTGTCCCCAGGGGAGAAAGAAAAGATCTTGTCGTTCTCATTTCATCTCTTCCTCCCTCCATTTTTTCCTGAGTATTTAAAGAAAATCCAAAACATCACATTATTTCATCTGTACATGCTTTGGAATGTTTTCATAATAGTTGAAGTCTTTTTATTTCCCAACACATAACCACAATACAACTATTACACCCCCAAAATTAACAATAGTTCCTTATTATCATCTAATACCCAGTCTATGAGCAATTGTCCCTGATTGTCAGAAATGTCTTTTTATGGCTTGTTTGTTCAAATCAGAAGCCAGGTAAGGCCAATGCCCATTGCTTTTGTTTGGTACGCCTCTTAAGTCCCTCTCTCTATCAGTTATGATTTTAAAAAAGTAAATTTTAATTTTTAGAATCATTTAAGGCTTACAGAAAAACTGTGAAGATGGTACAGAATTTCTGTATACCACACCTAATTTCTCCTATCATTAACTTCTGACATCAGTGTGGTACATTTGTCCCAATTAGTGAACTGGTGTTGACACATTCTTATTAACTAAAATCCATACTTTATTCAGATTGCCTTAATATTTATCCAATGTCCTTTTCTCTCATAGGATCCCATACAGGACTCCACCTTGCATTTAGTTGTGGAAATGGTTATTTTTATGTGTCCATTTAAGTGGGTCACAGAGTGTGCCAGTACTTGGTGTGCCTGTGAGGGTGTGTGTGCTTTTGAGGTGACTCTAAAAGCAATTTCAATTGTCTGAGACTTAAGAAATTTGGTGATTTCAAAAATAAATAAATGGAATTCTAGATGAAAGCATGAAAATGGGAAGAAAAACTCCCTGGCAGAAACAATGCTTATTTTTGCTGTGACCCTTGTTGCTATTTCTGTCTACAACTTCTCTGGCTTAGAATCACTTGAATGAAAGAAGAATGATTTAAAAATAAAAATACATTAGAGAAACAAGTTGTCTTCTGTTTCTGCCAAAAGGAAATGTGGAATCTGGGCACTTATCATCCAGCATGGGACAGACCAGGCCAAAGCGAAAGGAAAGGAGAGAAGAAGGCCTGAAGAAAGACATTTCCAAATCCATCAACTATACATGGAACATCAAGTTTAAGATGTTGACATGCCAACTTGTGGCAAAGTGCCAGTGAAGACCTTGTTGGATAAAGCAAAGGGTGTGTCTCTGGGGAGTAAATGTTACTCTAGAAGGGAAGGTTGGGTCAGACTGTGAAGGTCCTTGAATGTGAAATGTATTCTGTGGGCAATTAGAAGTTAATGATGTTTTGATGGGGTTGGAGATTCCATATGCAAAAGAGCATTTTAGCATGATCAATCTGGAACACTTTGAGCAATTCAATTCAAAAAACATTTACTGAGTATTAAGCATAGTACCAGAGCCCAAGGTGCAGACCTATGTAAAGATATATAAAAAAGACAAAATCCTCTATCCTGTCAGGGAGACAGATAAACTTAATATACTAATATGGAATTATCTCCAATATAGACTCTTAAGTACAAACATGTAAGATATAGAACAATAAGTTTAATATACCACCATTTGTTTAAAAAGGATGGAGGGAAAAAATGTAAGATTACATATGTATTTATATATGTATAAGTTTTATCTGCAAGGATACACAAAAGTCTGATAATATTGCTTGCATCCAGGGGAGAGGATCAGGGTGGCTGGCAGGAAGGTGTCATTGTATACATATTCTTTGGTACTCCCTGAGTTTTGAAACAAATGAATGTATTATCTACCCATAATGTTTAGAGATATATAGCAAAATGTTGTGTACAATTGTATGGGAGAGGGAAAAGATGAATTTCATTTGAGAGAATCTTTGAAGACTTCTTAGAGCATGTGGGCTATGAAGCTGTGTCTTTGGAAGATAACATTTCCACAGGTGATGGTTTGAGTGGGAAGTATTTCAAGCAGAGGACAAAGTTTGCACTGAGTCACAGGGTGAGGCCTAGGTCTGTGCCATCTAATACAGTAACCAGTAGCTGCATATGGCTACTGGGCGTTGGAAATGTGGCTAGTGCATACAAATTTAGGTGTGCTGAGAATTCAAAATGCTCATGGGCTTTTGAAAAAGTAGTATGAAAAAGAATATAAGGTGCTTCATTAATAACTTATATTGTTTACATGTTTAAAGGATATTTTAGATATACTGGGTTAAATAAAATATACTAAAATTAATGTCACTTGTTTTCATTTGTTTGTGTTTACTCTTTAAAATGTAGCTACTAGATATTTAAAATTGAATCTGTCAGTTGTATTATATTTCTACTGGCCAGTGCTAATCTAGATAATTGAGATTTTTAGAGAACAGTGAGTTAGGTTGTGATGGCTGCAGCAGAGATATATTGGTATGAGTGAAAGGGGGAAAAAGGAGAAAAAAAAGAAAAGAAAAAGGGTGGCTGGGTGGCTCTGTCATTAAGTGTCTGCTTTTGGCTCAGTTCATGATTCCAGAGTCCTGGGTTCTATCCCCACACCGGGCTCCCTGCTCAGCGGGAAGCCTGCTTCTCCCTCTCTTACTCCCCCTGCTTATATTCCCTCTCTGGCTGTCTCTCTCTGTCAGATAAGTAAATAAAATTAAAAAAAAGAGTGAACGGGAAGTTTGGAAAAAGTGAGCTAGGCCAAATTTTGGAGGGTGTTGGCTACTGAGCTGAAGAATTTGGATTTTAATTTTGTATTAATTGGTGAGCCACTGTGGGGACTTGAGTGTGGGAATCAGATAATCAAATGGCTGCTTTAGACAGGGATGAAAGTATAGGCAGAAAGAGCAGTTATTACAGTAATCAAGGAGTGGGATACAGGGGTCTGGCTGTGGGTGGTTGCTTTGAAATCAGAGAGATCCATGTGTGCTACACTGTGAAGGGAAAATTGATAGAACTGAGTGGAGGTGTGGATGTAAAAAACAAAATGAAGTTTTGTAACCCTGGTGATAAGAAGCTCATCAGTGTCAGTGATAAACACAATGAAGTCTGGAGTGGGAGCTGGATGGGAAGTGCCTGGGAAAGAAGATAATTCTGAGTTTTGACATGGTAAGCTTGAGGTGGCTAGCTGAAATATGGTATTAAGGGTATGAGAGAAACAGATGAGACTTAGTAGAGGTGATCATGGCAGTGAGATAAATGTTATAATGATTAGTATTTGTATGGCATTATAATACACAAAATTATTTTATATACACTATTTTATATAATTTTTACAATAGTCCAAGGCTCAAAGTGTTTAAATAACTTGCCCAAGGCAGCACAGCTACTTGGTGACCAAGGTAGCATGCCAAAACTTGTTTTCTATTACTGTAATTGAAGTAAAATGCCAAAGGAAAATGTAGAGAAAACTTAGACTCTGGATTATACAATTTTTATTCCCCTAACCTGCTACCTAACTTGAGGGCCAGACCCAACCCTGGAAAACCCATCTGAGCTTCTCTTCAGTTATTTTAAATATCATTTTTAGAGATGAGGAAACTTAGACCCTGGAAATTAATGTCTCTTAAAGGGATAAGTAGAAGTCAGACAAGGGCTATGGTAGATTGCATTATTATTTCCAGGTATTAATTTTTCCTCCTTGTTAGAGAGCATATCCCTGCTTCCTGCCATGAACCCTGCCAAATTAATATGGGCTTGGTCATAGAACTTGCTTTGGCCAGTGGAATCTAAGCCAAAGTGACCTTCACCACATATTATCAGAAACTTTAAAAGCCATGGGATGGTTCAGATTTTTTTGTGCTTTTTCCCTCTTAAGTAAGAATGACAGGTCCCGAATAAAGGCTTCTCATTCAGCTATGATCCTTGAATGAAGAAGGCATATGAATCTGAACCACAGATGACCTGTAGTTGCCACATGGACTTTTGCTATGGTAATTGAGGTTTTATTGTTTGTAACAATAGTACAACCTGTCTAAAGCTGACTAATACATTACTCCATTGCATGTGTTTTGTTTCCCTTATGTTTACACAAATGTTCACTTTCACCTGGTTAACTTCTACTCATCCTTTAGGTCCTCAATTAAATATCACTTCTTTGGAGAGATGATTCTTGACCACATAGTCTAATTTACACCCCCCTCTCCACCACACACACATATACCATTATTTTCTCCTATGGTATTTGTATTCTTTCCTTCTTAGACACTTCACTCAATTGTAACCATATATAGATTAGTTTATCATTGGCACGCTCCACTTGACTGTAAGCTCATGAAGACCTGAATCATGTCTATTTTTGCCTACTATTATGAATGCCTGTCACACAGTAGTTGCTCAGTGGGTATTTGTGGAATAAGTAATGAACAAATAAATAGGTTGTTGTTAACATGGTTGTTGAATCATAAAGCAAAAAGGTAGGGGATGCTATGATTATGGGAAATAATGTTCCTGAAGAACATCCAAGGTGCAAGGATTAACTACCACTTTTTTTTCTTTCTGGTCCTTCTCTTTCAAGGAAACTTTGAAAGCAGTGGCACTTTTCAAAACCCTTAAAAACAGATTCACTCACTAACAGACCTCTGCAGTCTAGCAGATTTCTTGCTTAATACTAGGAAAGCCTGAGGAATTCTGTAGATCGACCAGAAAGGCTCCTTTGTAAGAAAAGAGAACTGTTGCCATAAAATGCTTAGATATAATATGGAGTAAGAGAGTCACCTACCTTTCCTGTTTTGGGTGGTTGATGAAATGTAGTGAGAAGCAAAAAGGAGGAGAAGATAAAGAGGTTACCTGGAAATGGCACTTATGGGCTAGGTGTCGTGGCTGACTTTTTGATCCAAACCAGAAAAATCAGAGCTACTTCCCCTCACTTTATCTGCCAAGGGACCACTTAGGAGGTGGCTCTAGGCTGTAATACACTAAACCGGTAATCAAGAGTTTGAAGGTTTTGTGCAAGATTGCCAGCTTCTATGCAACAGGGACATACACATAGCTGCATGCTCAGGTGGTGGGAGGGAGGAGGAAGCAATGATTCTGTATTTTAGATCATAAAGTTTCTTGTATGGAGAAACCTACAAGGTCCCACAACTTGAATTGTTGAAACACACAATGAAGTCTAATGTTAAGGATATAGTGTCAGTGGATGAAGCCAATGACCCATGAATCCCTTTGCTACAGGGATGCCCATTAATCCTTTGACTCTAAAGTTCCAGTGATCTGTGACTCCAGAACACATAGACAGTGTAGGTTACTTAGGCAGAGCAGAAGAAGAGACACTTACAAGGATATACTACACTTTTAAAAAGTAAAATAAATGTAATAAAAAGCAGGCAGCATAATTGCCATGACTTATACCCTATGACATTTGATAATAACAAGGTTGGTACATTACAAATAAGTTCCACATTTACAACTCTGCCCTGATATTTACATTTATTAAATTGTTTAGGGAGGTGGTTCCTGGATGCTAGAGGCCCATATATAAAACATATTAGCATAATTGGAGTACAGCCAAATCCCTCGGTGTACATTGCAGATACTTGTTAAAAGTTTGACCTTGGAGGAAAAATCTTCCTTCTTGTCTTCAATCAGTCATTAGCACCCAAAAGCACTCCTCTGAAATCAACTTCCGGTCCATTGTTGGGAGAGCTTGTCCTCAATGCTGACCTTAGGCAGGCCCTCAGTTTCCAGGACAATGATGAAGGCTATGTTCTCACCTGGATGAGGAAATTAGTTGTGATTTTCCATTACCTATACCAAATATTCCTTTTCATTTGTTTAATTCACTAAGAGTTGACACTACACATTAGTTCACTGAGCAATCACTTTGTGTAAAGGCCCAGAGATGAATGAGACAGTTGTTGTCATCAAGAAACACACCTAAGGACACAAACAACTAACTTTAGTAAAAGGCAGAATGAAATAAAGGCCATAACAGGAGTATGAGAAAATTGCTATGGGAGCATAGATAACACTATTTTAATGAGGGAAGGAGAATTAAGGAAGTTATATGTTTGTTTATCATTGGCAACCTCCAGTGAAAAATCCAGTGCAGCATAGCTGGAGGGATTGTGAAGAGGTTTGAACATTACATTTGAGTCTGTTCCTGAGAATTTTGAAGCCCATCCTAATTTTATAATTAAGAGGAACAAAAATTTTTGAAATGGGTCAAGGAAGGCAGTTTAGGAAGCAATCTCTGATAGTATGAAAGATAGGTTGAAGCAGTGACCAACTTCTGTGCCTGACTGGATATTGGGGGAGAGGGACTAATACAAGATAATACCGGTGTTTCTAGCCTTAGAGACTGGGACAATATAGTACACATAAGGAAAGGGGCAATCTAGATGGAAGGATCAGTTTGCTAGAGAACATACTTGGACTTGGTTGTAACCATACTGAGTTTAGTGTGTGAAATATCTTTTACAGACTGAAGGTGGCTCAGGGGTTCGGAAGGAATTGCAGAGTCATCTGCTTGTAGGAAGTTGTCAAAGCCATGGAAATGGCTAAGATGACCTTGGTAGTGAGAATACAAATGAATGCTAGAGATACTGCCTTTATTTAGTTGAAGACAATTGCTAATAAAGAGGACTGAGAGGGAAAAAAAGGACTGAGAAAGTTTCTGGTGGTGGGAACCGATAGGACTAGGTGTTCATTGTAGAAAAGTGGGAGAATTTAAGTGGGATGAAGATTAAGAGAAATTTATACTTGATAATTAGGTAGTTGTTGATAGTCTTGAAGAAGAGAGATTCACGGGAATGTTGCTGTTGTTCTTTGATAGGATTCTTGAGGTTGCTTGTAGACTAAGAGGAAAGGAGACAATGGAATAATGAACACAAAAAGTGAAAGACTGTTTGAAAAAAGTACCACACACTATAAGATCACAGCAAGTCAACATTTTATCCTAGAAGCTCTGGAGTTGAAGGTCATTGATATCTAACAAATGCTGTGATTTTTATCATTATACTGAATTCTGCTGAAGGGACTTATCCATGACCCCTTTCATTTCCTTTTCTTCCCTCCCCCAAGTACTTCCGTAAGTATTAACAGTTGTTTAGCTGGGAAAAACACTCCATTACTTGATTTTTGTCGGGAAGTCTAGGCCACTGTGTTACTAGGCCAAAGTTTTCCAAAAACTATTCAAAGTGAAAATTCATAGTATTTGGGTATTTTAATTTAATTATTATTGTGGTATTTGAGGGTTTGTAGGACAACAGAGAGACAATAACACAAGGTATTTGCCAGGGGTTAGGGACAGGGATGAGATGGAGCAGATTCATCAACAGTTTCCCTTCCCAAACAAAAGAACAAGAGAATATTAACTAAAATAAAATCTTTCAGTGTTGCCTGTACCTAGCAGTTGAATGCATTGAGAAGGGAAGCCTTATGGTTCTTTGAGTAGAAAGGTATTTAACATAAAGGGGATAGATCTGGGCACAGTTTGGAAGTCTGAGAGACTCCTGGGAAAATAGTATAAAACAGGAGAATTTGCGGTTCTTTTAGAGAGTAATAATCGTTTCAGAACTTCTTAAACGTATGGTTTAAAATATTAACCAGACACTTGGGAGGCTCTAGCTATGAACTAATTAAAACTTTTTCCATAAATTATACTTCATCTAAATGCCTTTCTTTCCTGTATGAGTCCAAAACTAAATGAGTACATTTTAATGTCCACTCAATCTTTGCCAGTTTGTTTCTTTGAACAGTCATTCAGTGTTTTTCAGTATTATTAAAAAGAAAAGAGAAAAAAATAGGAAAGGGAAAAAGAAGGAAAGAAAAAGAACACAACATGGAAAGCCTACCTTTGCCCTTCTTACTATAATCACTATAATATCACTGAATAAGTTCTTTTTCAGAATCACGTTCTCCAGCCTGTTCTGTCTTTATAACTTGATGCTACTTGTATATAAGGCTTGTATAAGCCATTCAACAGTACAGATAATAGGATTATATCAAGTGTCAGAGCAGCAGCTGTGCATATCCATGGTATCATTGCAAAGATGACCTCTTCTTATGTTCATTTTTTTTGTTGAAAGTAGCCCATCAGTCATACTGGTCTAAAACAGTATCAGGTTTGTATCCTTCCTTTCCTCATATCCTCAACATGTAATTGATTGCCAGTTCTTTAGATGCCTCTTGGATCTGTTCCACTGGTGCTACCCTAGTTTAGGCCCTCATTATTTATCAAAAGTATTGCAATAACCTCCAACAAAGTTGGCCTTCTGTGACCTCTCCCTCTGTCCTAAGCTTCCAGCATCCTCTTCCTTAAGTGCTCCACTATCATTGCTTTCCTCAAAATCTCTCATTGTTTCCCTACTATTTATAGAATTAAGCCCCAAATACACAACCACTGCTACCTTACATGGACCTTACACTTTAGTCAAACTGAATTATTCAATATTCCCTGCATAGGCATAACAAAGTTTATACTTCTTCCCATGCCTTTCTTCCCTCTTCAAAAAAACTTAAGCTTCATGAGAATAGGGATCACATCTATTTGGTTCATTGTTATGTTCTCAGAGTCTAGCATTGTGGTTAATACATGGTAGGTGCTCATTAAAAACTGAATAAATAAAAGCTTCATATATCCAAATCTACTTATCCTTTAAATTTCAGTTCAAAAAGCACTGTGCCAAAAATGTCTATGCTGATACCTGCTTCCCATCTCAATACCTATACCTCATCTCTCTAAAACTAAGTGAATTGTTTTTTCCTTAACTCCCATAGGCTTTTTCTATCCGTTCTTATGACATCGATCACTTTCTTTCCACCTTGGCAATTCTTATTGTACATGTCTCATCTCCTACTAGACGGTGAGACTCCTGAAGGTAGGAGCTATGTTTAATTCATAACTGTGCCCTAAGAAGCAATGTTCACTGAATGGGCACTCAATTAGAATAGCCACACTAGAGGCTTTAGCAAATTAGAAAAGTTAAGTGTTTATTATTATTTCTAATAATATTATAAGAGCTCTTGTGCTTTGTTCATAAACATCAAAAGGTGAAAATATTGTCTGGACCTCGAATAGCCGAAATATAAGTGAACACATTGGCTGAAACTCTATTAGCCAAGATATATGGTCATCATGGTTTAAGACTCAGTTCTGACTAACCTCTAAAAACCAGAAAGTCATGATTCATATAATTCCTGAATTTGCAAGTTGTTTTCTCCTACAGTGCATGTTAACTATAACAATATTTTATTTGGGACTCTAGACATCTAAATAAATTCAGTCCTTAAATGGGATCTTTGGCTATACATTTCCTTTATTATAAATCAAAACTATACACCATGTTACATGAATTGCATACATATCAATTTCCAGATTACATATTTTAGCTTTTATTTTATTTTATTTCATATTAACATATAATGTATTATTTGCCCCTGGAGTACAGATCTGTGAATCATCAGGGTTACACATTTCACAGCACACTATAGCACATACCCTCCCCAATGTTCATAACCCAGCCATTCTATCCCTACCCCCCAACCCCCAGCAGCCCTCAGATTCTTTCATGACATTAAGAGTCTCTTATGGTTTGTCTCCCTCCTGAACCCATCTTGTTTCATTTTTTCCCCTCCCTACCCCCCATAACCTCCCACCCTGCCTCTCAAATTCCTCGTATCAGAGAGATCATATGATAATTGTCTTTCCCTGATTAACTTATTTCGCTTAGCATAATACCCTCTAGTTCCATCCACGTTGTTGCAAATGGCAAGATTTTGGGGGTTTTTGATGGCAGCATAGTATTCCATTGCATATATATACCACCTCTCTTTATACATTAATCTGTTGATAGACATCTAGATTCTTTCCATAATTGGGCTATGGTGGACATTGCTGCTATAAATATTTGGGCGCAAATGCCCATTCGAATCACATTTATATCTTTAGTGTGATTGTTAGGTGGTAGAACAGCACTATTTTCAACTTTTTGAGGAACCCCCATACTGTTTTCCAGAGTGGTTGCACCAGCTTGCATTCCCACCAAGAGTATAGGAAGGTTCCCCTTTCTCTGCATCCTCGCCAACATCTGTCATTTCCTGACTTGTTAATTTTAGCCATTCTGACTGGAGTGAGGTGGTATCTCACTGTGGTTTTCAGTTGTATTTCCCTGGCAAGTGATGTTGAGCACTTTTTCATGTGTCTGTTGGACATTTGGATGTGTTCTTTGGAGAAATGTCTGTTCATATCTTCTGCCCATTGCTTGATTGGATGATTTGTTCTTTTGGTATTGAGTTTGATAAGTTCTTTATAGATTTTGGATACTAGCCCTTTATCTGATATGTCATTTGCAAATATCTTCTCCCATTCTGCTGGTTGCCTTTTGATTTTCTTGACAGTTTCCTTTGGTGTGCAAAAGCTTTTGATCTTGATGAAGTCCCAATAGTTCATTTTTGCCCTTGCTTCCCTTGATTTTGTCAATGTTTCCAGGAAGAAGTTGTTGTGGCTGAGGTCGTAGAGGTTGTTGCCTGTGTGTACTCAAGGATTTTGATGGAGTCCTGTCTCATATTGAGGCCTCTCATCCATTTTGAGTCTATTTTTGTGTGTGCTGTAAGGAAATGGTCCAGTTTCATTCTTCTGCATGTGGCTGTCCAAATTTCCCAACAGCATTTGTGGAAGAGACTGTCTTTTTTTCACTGGACATTCTTTCTTGCTTGTCAAAGATTAGTTGGCCATAGAGTTGAGAGTCCATTTCTGGGCTCTCTATTCTGTTCCATTGATCTATGTGTCTGTTTTTGTGCCAGTACCATACTGTCTTGGCTCTCTATTCTGTTCCATTGATCTATGTGTCTGTTTTTGTGCCAGTACCATACTGTCTTGATGATGACAGCTTTGTAATAGAGATTCGGGGTCTTTTCTGGTTCCATATAAATTTTAGGATTATTTGTTCCATTTTGTTGAAATAAATTGCTGGTATATTGATAGGGATTGCATTAAATGTTTAGATTGCTTTAGGAAGCATAGACATTTTCACAATATTTGTCCTTCCAATCCATGAGCTTGGAACATTTTTTCATTTCTTTGTGTCTTCCTCAATTTCTTTCATGAGTACTTTATAGTTTTCTGAGTACACATTCCTTGCCTCTTTGGTTAGGTTTATTCCTAAGTATCTTATGGTCTTGGGTGGAATTGTAAATGCGATTGACTCCTTGATTTCTCTTTCTTCTATCTGGGTGTTGGTGCATAAAAATGAAACTTATTTCTGTGCATTGATTTTATATCCTGACACTTTACGAAATTTTTGTATGAATTTTAGCAGTTTTGGATTGAAGTCTTTTGGGTTTTCCACATAAAGTACCATATCATCGGCAAAGAGTGAGAGTTTGACTTCTTCTTTGCAGACTCAGATGCCTTTTATTTATTTTTGTTGTCTGATTGCTGAGGCTAGGACTTCTAGTACTATGTTGAATAGCAGTGGTGATAGTGGACATCCCTGCTGTGTTCCTGACTTTAGGGGGAAAGCTCTCAGGTTTTCCCCATTGAGAATGATATTCGCTGTGGGTTTTTCATAGATGGCTTCGATGATATTGAGATACGTACCCTCTATCCCTATACTTTAAAGAGTTTTGATCAAGAAAGTATGCTGTACTTTGTCTAATACATTTTCAACATCTATTAAGAGTATCATATGTTTCTTGTTCTTTCTTTTATTAATGTATTATATCACATTGTCTGATTTGTAGATGTTGAACCAAATTTGCAGCCCAAGAATAAATCCCACGTGGTTGTGGTGAATAATTCTTTTCATGTACTATTGGATCCTATTGGCTAGTATTTTGGTGAGAATTTTTGCATCCATGTTCATCAAGTATATTGGTCTGTAATTCTTCTTTTGATGGGATCTTTGCCTGGTTTTGGGATCAAGGCAATGCTGGCCTCATAAAATGAGTTTGGAAGTTTTCCTTCCATTTCTAATTTTGGAACAGTTTCAGGAGAACAGGTGCTAATTCTTTCAATGTTTGGTAGAATTCCCCTGGGAAGCCATCTGGCCCTGGGCTCTTATTTGTTGGGAGATTTTTGATGACTGCTTCAACCTCCTTACTGGTTATGGGTCTATTCAGGTCTTCAATTTCTTCCTGGTTCAGTTTTGGGTGATCTCTCCTCTTTCATTCATGATTTTATTAATTTGAGTCCTTTCTCTTTTCTTTTGGATAAGTCTATCCAGGGGTTTATCAATCTTATTAATTCTTTCAAAGAACCAGCTCCTAGTTTCATTGATTTGTTCTACTGTTCTTTTGGTTTTTACTTCATTGATTTCTGCTCTGATCTTTATTATTTCTCTTCTCCTGTTAATTCTTTCAAAGAACCAGCTCCTAGTTTCATTGATTTGTTCTACTGTTCTTTTGGTTTTTACTTCATTGATTTCTGCTCTGATCTTTATTATTTCTCTTCTCCTGCTGGGCTTAGGCTTTCTTTGCCGTTCTTTCTCCAGCTCCTTTGGGTGTAGGGTTAGGTTGTGTACTTGAGACCTTTCTTGTTTCTTGAGAAAGGGTTGTATTGCTATGTAGTTTCCTCTCAGTACTGCTTTTGCTGTGTCCCAAAGATTTTGAACCATCGTGTTTTCATTTTCATTTGTTTCCATGTGTATTTTTAATTCTTCTTTAATTTCCTGGTTGACCCATTCATTCTTTAGTAGGATGTTTTTTACCCTCCATGTATTTGAGTTCTTTCCAACTTTCCTCTTGTGGTTGAGTTCTAATTTCACAGCATTATGGTCTGAAAATATGCAGGGAATGATCCCAATCTTTTGGTACAGGTTGAGACCTGATTTGTGACCCAGAATATGGTCTATTCTGCAGAACGTTCCATGTGCACTAGAGAAGAATGTGTATTCTGATGTTTTGGGATGGAATGTTTTGAATGTATCTGTGATGTCCAACCTGTCCAGGGTGTCATTTAAAACCTTTATTTCCTTGTTGACCTTTTGCTTCGATGATCTGTCCATTTCAGTAAGGGGGGTGTTAAAGTCCCCTACTAATATTGTGTTATTGTCAATGTGTTTCTTTGATTTTGTTATTAATTGATTTATATAATTGGCTGCTACCATGTTAGGGGCATAGATATTTAAAATTGTTAGTTCTTGTTGGACAGATCCTTTAAGTATGATATAGTATCCTTCCTCATGTCTTGTTATAGTCTTTGACTTAAAATCTAATTTATCTGATGTAAGGATTGAAACCCCAGCTTTCTTTTAATTTCCATTGGCATGGTAAATTGTTTTCCACCCCCTCACTTTAAATCTGGAGGTGTCTTTGGGCCTAAAATGAGTTTCTTGCAGATAGCATATTGATGGCTCTTGTTTCTATATCCATTCTGATACACTGTGTCTTCTGATTGGGGCATTTAGCCCATTTACATTCAGGGTAACTATTGAAATATATGAATTTAGTGCCATTGTTTTGCCTGTATGGTGACTGTTACTGTATTTTGTCTCTGTTTTTTTCTGGTCTGTTACTTTCAGGCTCTCTCTTTGCTTAGCAAACCCTTTTCAATATTTCCTGTAGAGCTGGCTTGGTGTTTGCAAGTTCTTTTAGTTTTTGTTTGCCCTGGAAGCTTATATATACATATATTATACTGGTGAATAGAACAGAACCACATACTTGATTACTTGATTTTGGGCATATTTTGTTCTGTTAGAAGAAACTAGCTCCCAAAATTTTATAGAAAGAAAAACTTATATATATACACAAAAAAATAAGGGTAAATATGATGAAGGGATGGAATGTGCTTGTAAAGATGAAAATTAAAAAAGATTCTTAAAAAAGATAAGATAAGAAATTGGTTGAAAAAAGAAAAAAAAAAAGGAAAGAATGTGATCTGGCTGGAGACTAGAACAAAGCCATGCACTAGATTTAGGATATATTTTGATCTAGTAGAAGAAATTGTATTCAAAAATTTTAAAGAAAAAAAACCCTATATGTATACAAAAAATAAGGTTAAATACAATGAAGGGATAACATATGGCTATAACAATGAAAATTAAAAAAGATTTTTAAAAAGTATTGATAAGATAAAATAGTTAAAAAACATTAAAATAGGAAAGAAGAAAAATTTTAAAAAAATAAAATAAGAAAAAATAAAATTAAAAAATTTGATTTTGAAAGACTAAAAGATCATGCAGAAAAGCCATGAATTCTACGTATTGCTTTCCCCTGGCTTTAGAATGCCACAGTTCTCATTGATCTGTGACCTTGGTCATGGCTGGATGTTCTTATTGATCTTCTGTGGGAGGGGTCTGTTGCAGTGATTCTCAAATGTCTTTGCCCTAGGAGGAATTGCACCACCCTTGCCAAGGCCCAGGCTACGTAATCTGCTCAGGTTCACTCTCAGGAGCTTTTGTTCCCTGAATGCTTTCTATACAGCTTTGGAAGAAGGGAATGAAAATGGTGGCCTCCCAATCTCTTTCCCCATAGGAGCTGAGAGCTCAGTGCCCCACTCCTCAGTGCACCCTCAGAGAAAAGCAGTCAATCCCTCTCTTCTCCCTGGTCTCTGGCTGAAGCCCGAGCCCACCCAGCCTTCCACCGAGTGCCTCTGTCCTTGGTGCACCACCCAGCCTGGAGTCCCCAAACCCCTCAGACCCCCGCAGTGCCCTCCAGTGCCGCCCCCCCTTAGAGGAGGAAGGAGGCAGCACCCCTGGACCTGCCACCTGTGGGGTCCCCACTCGAAGATCAGCGGCCTGTGCCCCAGACAATGGCCCAAGGCAATTCCAAGCTGAGAGCCCACTCTCCAGCCCTGTCCCCACAGTTAGCTCCCCCGCTCCAATACCTGGGAGCCCAGCCATACCCAGACACTCCCAGTCCCCTGGTCCCCTCATGGCCCCCCGAGTCCCGAGACTACACTGTCCCCACAAGGGCCCCACCCTCCCCAGCCACGCCTTTGGAGTGACTTGCTGCAGTGGAGCAGACCTCCAAAAGTTCCAATCCTGTGGTGTGCTGCTCTACCACCCACTGGGAGCCAGCCTCTCCTTCCACTGTCCACACCCCCAAACTTCACCCGGGATTCGCCCTTCCACACATCCTACCCTCCAGAAAGTGGCCAACCCTCTATTCCCAGAACCCCTGTTCCTCCCCCTTCTCAATCTCCCACCGAGCCCACAGCCGCCCAGAATGGTCTGACAACCATCCAGGTGAACTCCTGGGACCCCACAACATCCAGGTCTCCTACTCCTCTGCCATCTCGCTCCTCCCCCCAAAAGTAGCTAGCTTTTAGCAGTTTTATTCCAGATTTCTAATTTCCTTTGAGTTTTTGGTATTAAGGTCAAATTCCCCTAGTTGTAGATACTATGATTTTCAGACTCCTTACTAAGGAATTTGCCTCTGGGGGAGAAAAAAATAAGCTAAAGTATTTGATTCCCAGAGCAGCCCAAAATTCCAAGGGAAACAACTGTCTCATCAGGTACTTTGGATCATATAATTTATAGATCTGGTTATTACCTTATCTACCCCTCCATCTTCAAGTCCACCCGCTCATGATGAGTCTTTTGAAAGCTTTTCAGAGAATAATTATATACAATGCTTTATTACTCATTCCAGATTTTTAATCCTCTGAGCATTTGAAGTCCATTTGCTATCATTCTATAATCAAGACCAAAAAGCAAACAAACAAACAAATAAAAACACCCAACCAAAAACCAAAAACCAACAACCCTTTTCTGTATGAAGAGTTTCCCTGGAAGATATAAATCACCCTTCTGACTTTTCTGGACTTTTAAGCTGTGCAAACATTTCTACACTACACTGGCAAGAAGTGCTAAGGAATACTTAAAGAAAATTTTATGATTTCCACAGGTATGTGCATCTGAATATATCCCATGATTTCCTCCTGATCAGGTCCTTAAAGAAACACTCTTGTAGGGGCACCTGGGTGGTTCAGTCGGTTAAGTATCTGTCTGTGACTCAGGTCATGGTCCCAGGGTCCTGATATTGGGTCCTGCATCAGGCTCCCTGCTCAGCAGGGAGTCTGCCTCTCCCTCTCCCTCTGCCCCTCCCCCCTGCTCATGCTTTCTCTCTCTCAAATAAATCTTAAAAAAAATGAACAGGAACACTCTTGTACTTCTGTTCAGTTGAAGCGTCTCCTTCTAAAATGTTCTTACATCCTGTCTTTATGCTTCAGTGTATGCCTCTTCACTCATCCTTAATATTATCATAGGCAGACAGCATTTAATGTATTATCTTAACTTTATTTAATAAGTAAGTATGCATTACATAAAATTTGCAAGTCATTCTTGATCCTGTGAAGAGGCAGGTGGTTAATCTGAAGCAAAATGAGAGTATGAATCCACAGTTCTGTTGCTACTGAAATACTTCTTCTGGGTGTCTTGTATGGGCACAGTCTCCCTCAAAACTCATTCAAAGCAGGCTTTGCTGTCACCTCCCTT
Source organism: Ailurus styani (assembly GCA_002007465.1). Classification (NCBI taxonomy): domain Eukaryota; kingdom Metazoa; phylum Chordata; class Mammalia; order Carnivora; family Ailuridae; genus Ailurus; species Ailurus styani. Next base: position 407,499 of record LNAC01001141.1, on the reverse strand, counting down.
CAGCTGAGGGAGTCACAATATCCAAAATCAGCTTGTAAAGAACCCTTCTGTACCAGAGGTAGTTTTATGCCTGCATTATAAATCATAGAAGACATTTGGTCAAAGACTCCATAAAAGGGGCAGAAGGGAAACACCAGAGCTGAGTTGGGACCAATTATTTTTTCAAGCTAAGCATTGGCCACAGTAGCAAAAGTATCAACCAAATTTTGGAATAGCCTGTTCAGCTATTTAACATCAAAGCATGCAGCAGCCTGTACAAACAATAGCTTTTAGAGGAAACCTTGAGTTTAGCTTAAGCACCAAGAACATGTTTTAAGAAGTGAAAAGTACATTTATGTGCAATGACTAGTATAGTGAGCTAAATGATGGCTTCCCCCAAATATGCCCATGTTCTAATTCCTGGAACTTGTGATATTACGTTATTTGGAAAAAGGGTCTTCACGATGTGATTCAGTTAAGAATACTGAGGTAAGGAGATTTTTATGGATAAACCAAGTGGGTCCAAAATGCTGCAAGCGTTCTTATAAGAGAGAGGCAGAGGTAGATTAGATATACAGAAGGAAAAGTAATGTGAAAACATAGCAGAGACAGATTTGGCCACAAGCCAAAGAAAGATTGGAATGATAGTCACAAGAAACTGGAAGAGACTAGGACCAGATTTTCTTCCAGAGCTTCCAGAGAGAGTACAGACCTGCTAAGACTTTTAGGACTTTTGGCCCCCCAAACAATACGAGAATAAATTTCTGTTGTGATAAGCTACCACGTTTTGTGTATTGTTACAGCAGCCACAGGAACCTAAAATGGATTTTGGTAACAGGAAGTAAGGTACTCCTATAATGAATAACTAAAAATGTGGAAGTGGCTTTGGAGTGGATCATGGATAGAGGCTAGAAAAATTGTGATACATTTGATAGAAAAAAGATACACTACTATTAGAAATATGAATGTTAAAGATGCTTCTGTTGAGCTCAGAAGGAACTGAGAAACATTTTATTGGAAACTAGAGGGAAGGTGATCCTTGTTATATAGTGGCAAAGAGCTTATCTGAATTGTTTCCAACAGTTGTGTGGAAAGCAGAATTTGTTAGTGATGAACTTGGATATTTAGCTGAGATTTCCAAGCAAAGTGTTGGAGGTAGGGCCTATCTTCTTCTTGAGCTTATAGTAAAATACAAGGGGAATGAGGTAAATTGAGGTAATAATTGTTAAGCAGAAAGGAAGCAGCCCTTGATAATTCAGAAATTTTGAGCCTATTCAGATCGCAAAAGATGCTAAAATTAGCTGATGTGCTATTAGGATAGTGTGCTCTGGAGATAAAACCAACTTCTGCTAGTGTTGAAGAGATTAGGCATTGACTCATGGATCCACTCAGCCATGTCAAGAGAAGCCAAGAATAGAGATGGCATTATCCAGCAAAGATCTGTGAGTACTCTTATCTCAATACTGAATCAATCTGACATACACAGGAGGCCCACAAAGTTTTTGAGAAACAGTTCTAGCCTTACCTGAAAAAGATCGGATAGGACAAAATATGAGCTTGTCAGACTACCAAAGTTTTACACACAAGAAAGAGGATAAAGCTGCAAACATGTGCTACCCTTCAATATAAAGGGTCATTCTCAGATCAGAACTGCAGGTACAAGAGGCAGAGGTACAAGCAGGGGAGCAGAGGCAGAAGTGCAAACCACGGGCACAGAGACTTGATCCATGGGCAAAGAGGCCAGAACTGCAGGACTACAGGGTGGAGTCCTGAAACAAGGAGGACTGTCAGGCCAAGAAACCTAAGGGGATTTTGTTTGGTGGAATTCTGAAGGTCATCAGGCCATGTGACTTCTTTCTATTTTCCATTTTCCCTGTTTTTGAAATAGGAATGCATATAACTATTGCCCCGTGCCCGTTCCACCATTGTATTCTGGAAGCAGATATCTTGTTTTGCTTCATTTATTCACATTTGGAGAGGAATTTTGCCCCAGGATTTTCATCTGTACCTGATTTAGATGATCTAGATGATGAGATTTGGGACTATTGAACTGATGATGTTTGGATGAGATTTTAGATTTAGAGTTGATGCTGTAATGGGTTGAGACTTTTGGGAATGTTGAGATGGGGTGAATATATTTTGCACATGGGACAGATACAAATTTGGGGGGCCAGAGGGCAGACTGTATTGGGCTGGAGGGAGCCTCCAAAAAGATATGCCCACATCCTAACTCTCAGAACCTATGAATGTTACCTTATTAGGAAAAAGGATCTTATAAGAGAGGCATAGGAAGATTAGATACACAGAGGAGAGAGTGATGTAAAGACAGAGCAGAGACAGATGTACATTACCCAAGGAAGTCCAATAGTCACTACAGGTGGGAAGAGGCAAGGGAAGATTTTCCTCTAGAGACTTTGGAGGGAGCACGGCCTTCATCCACAGGGACCATGAGAGAATACACTTCTGATGTGTTAAGCCACCATGTTTGTAGTACTTTGTTATAGCAGCCAAAGGAGATGAATGTAACTAATAAACATTTTAAAGACTTTGCATTTTTAAAAATGATTCTGAAGAAAATCTGCATAAATTGGTTCTTCTCACTATGGCAATAATAAACCTAACAAAAGAATTCAGTGCAATTTGGTTCTATACTAAGAATGTTACTATATACTTTTTCTGGTGATAATTTTCAATCTCAAACAAAATTGCAAATGGCTAAAGCAGGACCATTATAACTCTGGGAAGCAAATCCTTTAACTCAATTATTGGAACTTCATGAAAGACCCTGAAAGGTTCCATACTATTGTGAAAACCGTGTGGGATTTCTCCAAATACAAGTATATAATTTATCAATAATAGTATTTCATTCATTCTTTTGACAAACTAAAAAATAGGCAAGTTCACATCTTGAACAGTCAAAGAGGTGATACACATCAGTATTTCTTTCCTGACCATCTTTTTTTTTCTGACCATCTTGATAATATGGCATGGCAAATGCCCCTAAATTTTAGTCAGGGTTAATATTTCAAAACATCAATGATGTTTCAAAACATCATTTTCCTACAGCCTGCAAGGTTACCAAAGGACTCAGGCCCTACCATGAAGATTTCAGAAAAGATTATATGAAGTCAAAAATACACACATTAATTATTTACATAATTTGTATATCTATGTTGTTTTTAAGAAACAGTATATGAAATTGATATGTCCCTCAAATATGTTTGTGTATGCATATGTGTATCTTAAGATAGAATAAAACTGTAAAATCTCAGAGACTGTTATTCTTTTTGATTTCTCTATTGTAGCAGCTTCAGAGATTTTAAAAATATCATTCCCAAGTAAGAATTCACTGGAGGAAAATGTAGCAGTTTGAATCATTATGCATCTATATAAAGGAGACTGAATTATTGGTCACTTGTTTACATTATTTCAAATGGTGAATTGCCAAGCCAGTCATTTGTTCTTTCTGAATATCTCTAATGTGCTTTGGAGAAGTAGAAATAGGATCTTCTATAGAAGAAATACACATATAAGACATTTTTTACAGTAGTGACAATCATCTGCATGGATTAGTTTTAAAATTACACTCCAGAGAAGTTATACCACATTATTTTAATGCATATTTTAAAGTAATAGACAAATAAGTTAAGTATTACTTCTATGCCTTCATCTATTTAAAAAAATGTAGGTTTGTTTTGGGAGCATCATTTTAATTTGTTAGTATATGGTAAGTATGATGATGATTGAGAAGTTCACTTAGTCACTGGGATGTGGAATTATTGTAGCAGGAGATATAAACATATACACATATATACACATACATACATATAAATTTTTTCTTCTTTAGACCACCAAGGCAGAATTGGAAAGGGGGGTAGAAAGGGAAGAAAGATAAAGCAGTTGACCTTTCAGACAATTTTCTGCTGCCTGCAGGGAGAAATCTTTTTCCTCTCAAGTCTTTTAGAAACTCTATTCCCTGCTTTCAAGGGGGTCATGGGAGAAAGAAGCAATAGAAGAAATAAACCACAGAGAACAGGAATCAATATTTACCTTTTAAAAATCTTAATAAAGGTAACAGAATTTTCAGGTTCATCCCAGAATAAACATTAAAATGTGAGGTTTTTCTCAAAAAATAGTCATATGAAGTATTTGTATAAAGTAGATTTATGTGCACAATTAGAAAATACCTCTTTAAATAAAATTTAAATCACTTTCTCTAACTGCTTCTGTTAAACTCTGGTTTATGTTTAGCAATGATAAGTGCCTGCAACATCATGCTAAAACTCTAGATTAATGATAAGCTTGATTTCAGCCAAAGCAAATGAATCCATCAGTTTTCACTTGAGATAAGATTCTAAATAAATTCATAGGGTTGAAGCGGTACTTTCTTTTAGCTTCCAAAATGGCTTCTCTTACAGAGTACCTCTCCAAATCATTAATACACACATTTTCATTGGCCTTTTCTTTTTCTATGTAACAGGAATCAGAAGCAGATACTGAATAATTCTTTCTACTCCTTTGGGAGGGTGACCTGCAAATTTGATTAAAATTGTAATTTTTTGACAGACTGAATACCTTTGAATTTCTTATACATTTCATCATCACCATCAGGTCACGCACAACAAATAATACACATCTTTACTCTAAAATGGAACACATGTTTTACAATCCTCGTAATTGTGTTTGTATTAGTATAATTGCGAGAGGCATCTTGCAATAGCTTTACAAATACAAATACATGCTATTTCACCCAGCTTAGCTTGATCCTTGCAGAAATGCATTAATTTCTTCTCTATCCCTTGAGTGGATATTTTGTTTTTCTCAAAATGTATGATTTTGTTTACTTAAATATTTTCATATTCTTTGGCATCAGGATTCACTTAGACGAGAGAGCTCCATTGTGGCGAGAGCGCGACCTTTCCAAAGGTACTCGTCTGTTATCTGTAAGACGAAGAGAAAAAGAACCAAAAACACGTGAGCTTTAGATCTTGGCTATTATACAATGTTAGGTCAAGAGAGGTTTTCAAATAGTCCTGAAAATCACTTTAAATGAATATGTAAATAAGTAACAAGAAGCACAGATCTGAGGAGTTCATGCTGCAGCTCCCAGGCTGAGTTCAAGAGTCCTGCAATCAGCAATAAATAACTTTTCTTGGTAAGTGAAATCAGAGTGATGAAGGAAATGGAAGAATTCACTCAAGAACAGTCCCCTTGGAAACTGCAGGTGACAATAAAATTCCTTGGTAAAGATGTCAAATTGAAAGGATCTCTGTACAGTGCCTTTTGTTGGAAAGCACTTCGATTTTCAATTCCCCATGAGTTTTCTTTTTTTTCCCCCATGAGTTTTCAATCTGTATATGGGCTACCTCTAGAGGACACCAGGAAAGCAGAGCAGAAAAGAATTTTTATTTTTTAACAATTATGGCAATATGTGCCAATCAAACCAGCTACTGAATCTTTGCCTGATTATATGATGTAAACATATCCAGTACATTATACAATCATTATGGGAATGAATAATGAATAGGTCCTATTCCCCTCACCCATTACAAGAAGAATAATCACTGTAGAAATAACTGTTGGCACAAAGATTGGAAAGCAAAGTTTAAAAGCATTGATAGTTGCTCAAAATAGTTTTAGCTTTAATAGAAAAAGGGTTTACAGCTCTTCATTGTGATGATCACTACTATGTTATTATCACCTCTGTTTTATCCTCAGCTTAAATGCAATTGATGTGGGGGAAAATCCCTTTCTGACAAAAGTATAATATACTTAGATTCTCTATTTAAAATAAGACTAGGTCCCTTGAAATAATGACAACCACCAGCACTTACAGCACTTACATAAATGCTAACACTTTACATTTGTTAATTTGCTAATTCACTCAACATCCCTGGGAGGTTAAGTCTATTTCATTCTACCCTATTATTTCTGCTTTAGTGATGAAGGTCACACAGCAAACCATTAGGATGATAGGGGATTATAAGGCAAAGTTAATGCCTAAATACGCTTTGTTCAGAGGTAGATGTTGGAGCCTTCCAAGCTACTAACCATATCCTCCCTGAAATGATGATGCCCAAAGAACACATCTTGCCTGTCCCATGGGGAGGATGGACTATGTGAAGTGCTCACGTTTGCTGTGGTACCTTTCTGTTCTGTGCTAGTGTCTCTGGATTGATTCCTGGTAGTCTGTTGTCAGTACACAGAAAAAAGCTAGCTGGCTTCTATGACTCTGGCCTTGTTAACACCACATACCACTGCATTAAGCGAACCAGCCATAAGCTTTAAGTGCCTTATAAATGCAATAATATCACTGAAGGTGAGAAAGAAAGGCATTTTCTCTATTCAGAGATATATCTGAGTGAAGGATTATTTGGGTATTCTTTTAAAGATACCATTTTAAAAAGTCATTATTTAGTTTGTGATACAGATCACAAATTCAGCAAAAAATGTGAAGATAACATTCCTAGATAAAGAGCTTATTACTTATATGTCACTAGTTTGCATACAGATTGATTTGGGACTTCTTAGAAAACATTTAAAAGAAGATTATAATATAATCGTTACCAGTGCTTTGCTAGTATTTAAACATTCAGGGTAAAAGCCATCAGATATAAGAATGACAGTTCCATTCTCAAAGGATTGTCCCAGCTCAAAAAAGGGCTCATGCCTTGTTGGTCCTACCAAGGTCAACTGGCATTGCACTCAGGAATGCCACTGGCTTCCGATACCATCACAGCCCACTATATTTGACAAATACCACATGAAAAAACCCAAACTCAGAGCATTAAATGATGTGGTGTCAGGACTCACTTATTGGTAGCATTTGGTATGAGAAAATAAAACTTCAGGTGAAAATGAACTGAGGAAAGGACACTGAAGCCTTTGGGAGGCAGGATAAACACTGGTTCAGGGCCCAAATCCAGCTCTTCGCATGCACAAGAGAGAATTATTCTACATTTCCTCCTTCTCTTCCTTCTCTCAATGTGTCTCTCTCTTTATATATTTTTAGTACTAAGCTGATCCCTATGTTAATGAGATAATTATAAGAGGAAGCAATTCTGAAAAGGTTACCACATATTTTTGAAATGTCAATGTACAACCTTATTTATGGGAAAAAAAAGTGCCATTAGAAACAATGGCAACAATGACTAATCTGGATTTTGTGATCAAATTACAACTTTCTGCATTTATATTAAAACTATTTTAGGTTCAAAATATACTCTAGATGTGTATGGATCAGGCAGAAAGTCTAATTTGAAAGATAACATGTTAATAAATATATATGACATGTATATATATATTCATCTTCTTTCATATTCCTAATAGCTTCCAGTCTAATGATGAAAACTTTTCATGCTCAAATTCATGTCTTGTTTGATGCAAATATTGAGAATCAGTGAATTTTTTGAAATAAAAATTCTATAATTATAGTATTAAATACTAATGGGTAAAAATCTGACATGGCACATAGTTGATGGCAAATTTATGAGAAAGCAAATGTTACATATTATTGTTGTCAGAGGTGATAAAGTAATCTGGGTGATTTGAGAGTGACTGTATTTAGTATTTGGAGATGTAGATGGAGGAAGTGGATGCCCACGTGATGATTTGAGAGTTATAGGAGACCCAGAATGGATCAAATTCACTTTTTAAAAAGATTTTGTTTATCTGAGAGAAAGCGAGCAAGTGAGATAGAGAGCACGTGTAAAAAAAAGTGCACAAGAGGGAGTATGAGCCGGGGTGGAGGAGGGTGTATGCTTGGCAGAGGGAGAGGTTGAGAAGCAGGCTCCCCACTGCGCGGGAAGCCCGAAGCCTGATGCAGGGCTCAATTCCAGGACCCTGGGATCATGACCTGAGCCAAAGGCAGAGGCTTAACCAACTGAGCCATCCAGGCGCCCCCAAATTCACTTTTGTAACTAATATTATTCTCCCAACACTAATGATACTAGTATAGTTTAGATGGCAAAAATATGGGTCTCACCTCCAAAAAGTCAATAGTTTAAAATATATGTATTCACCTGAGATGTTGTGGGGGGGCTTTATTAACAAATAGTGGCTTCCCTTTCCAATTTGCCTGTTGTCTTTTTGGAAACCAAAGAAAGGAGGAAGGTGGGGAGGCGTCTATCTATGTTTGTATACTTGCTGGGGACATTGTGCAATGAGATACAGGAAAGCACATTTTATTAGAGGATGGGGTCTTTCTGTGCTTTCATTTTCTTAATGTATGAGGTAACATATGATAGTGAATAAGAAAGCCTACAGTGTCTAATATATCCTCATGATCTAAGAATTCATTAAGAAATTCTATTGTTTGTTGGGCAGGGCACCTGGGTGGCTCAGTCGGTTAAGCTTCTGCCTTTGGCTCAGGTCATGACCATAGGGTCCTGCCATTGAGCCCTGCATCAGGCTCCTTCTTGGTGGGGAGCCTGCTCCTCCCTCTCCCTCTGCCTGCTGCTCCCCTGCTTGTGCTCTTCCTCTTTCTGTCAAATAAATAAAATCTTTTAAAAATCCTATTGTTTATAAAAAAAACAATGCAGCAGTAAAGCCTGAGATGTCAGTCCCAAGATGTACCTTCCAAATCCACCAGAGTTGGGTATTCTCTTTGATTATCAAAGGCTTGTCTTGGAAATATGCCCCATGTGAAGGTGAAAAGATTCTGATATTACAGTGAGTGTCCTGGTCATAATGTGAAGTTGGAGAGGGCCACTGTTATATAAAATGTGCATTCTATGGAGAAGGGGTGATCAAAACTAGGATAATATTCCAATCTGCCACAAAAAGAGAATATAAATATATGGCCCAGCTTTAACATGCTTCTGCACATTCTGAGTATCAGGATAACCAGTTTAAACCAATGTCAAGGTTTCTCCACTGTCAGCAATAATCTTTATGCTTTTTCTGAATATAAATTGATTTGACATTCATCTCAAAACCATCCTACTAAGTCCTACAGTAGTAAATGGATTAAACCAATTACTGTATTGATCTAAAATTCATTCATGCAATCATTTATTTAGCAACTATGTACAAAGCACATCATCCAAGAAATACCTGAATGTTCCAAAGTTTCAGACCAAATAGCCAAATTTATGTCACTAATTTCCTTCTTACTGAAAACTTTGTCAAGTGAAATAACTGAGGAATAAGCATACTATAGATAAAGCTTAACCAAACATGATGTGGGATAGACCAAAGTACTCAAGCCTGTGGTATGTAACCTGAAGATGTATAATTAATCCTTCAACAAAGTGAGTGTATGCCAAAGGAGGATATTATGCTGACCGAAATAAGTCAATCAGAGAAAGACAATTATCATATGATCTCTCTGATATGAGGAACTTGAGGGGCAGGGTGGGGGGTTGTGGGGGGTAGGGAGGGAAAAATAATGAAACAAGATGGGATGGGGAAGGAGACAAACCATAAGAGACTCCTAATCTCACAAAACAAACTGAGGGTTACTGGGGGGTGGGAGGGTAGGGATAGGGTGGATGGGTTATGGACATTGGGGAGGGTTTGTGCTTTGGTGAATGCTGTGAAAGATGTAAGCCTGATGATTCACAGACCTGTACCCCTTGGGCAAATAATAAAAATAAAATTAAAAAAAAAGAATATATCCTGTATATTTCAAGAATAGGACAAGTGGAGATTGAAAAATTGTGATAAAAAGGCCACGTCCATTATTCATTTCCCCTCAGATTAGGAGTCTATCTCTTATCTATGGAAGAACAGTTTCCTTCCTGGTATTCATAGGCACGTAGATGTATCAACGTTAACCTAACATAATGCACTTTATCTTCCCAGCGGGGTGACATAAAATAAATGTGTTTGGTATATTGTATTACAAAATATTGTAATACTGTATACTGTAGTACAAGATATCCAGTTTTAATGTGAGAAAACAAAGTAAAAGAAAATCTCTGTGATTTACTGTGAACTTTGTTTTCTCCAAAGCTCTTCAAAAGTAATTGTGTGGTAGCTTGACCATCAATAGGTAGGCATTATTTCTAACAAATAGAGCGGAGAACTGGGTTTACAAAGCTTAGGCTAAGAAAACCAAGAAAACTAAAGATGCTTAAGGAAATGTCTATTGAGTAGGCCTTTGCTTTCCAAATACTGATGAAAGATGATTTACCTTAGACTGTAATACTAAAATTGTCTCATATAAACTTACATTTCCCCCTTATGTCCCATGATTCCAAAGCTGTTTGGTTTCGGTTTTCCTCTGTGATTTTGGGGATCCAAAACTGATAAAGTTTCTCATTTACTAGAACTGACTGGAAGTCTCTTGGTGGAGGACAGCAACTGACCCATTAAGTTGACAAGATTTGTTCTCTTCACTCTTACCAGAATAGTGATAGTATCTTTAAAATACATATTTTGAGAATGAGAGAGAGAGCCCACGCATGCGCGCGCGCACACACACACACACACACACACAAGAGAGAGAGAGAGAGAGAGAGAGAGAGAGAGAGAGAGAGAGAGAATTTTAACCAGGCTTCATGCCCAGTGGGGAGCCCAATGAGGGGCTTGATCTCATGACCCTGAGCTTGATTTCATGACCTTGAGATTATGACCTGAGCAGAAACCAAGAGTTGGACACTTAACCAACTGAGCCATGCAGGCACCCCAAGATACATATATATTTTGAACTTAAACTATATGTGCACTTTGGTATTCTATATTTTCATTTAACATTTTACTATAGAAATTTTCCATGTCATTAAACTCCTGAAACATGATATTGAAAACATGATTTTTAATGGCCACATAATCTTTTTATTTTATATAAGTATACCACAATTTGGTTAACCATTTCTCTACTGCTGGATATTTAAGTTGTTCCCATTTTTTTCTATTATAAAAGCTGCACCATGAACATCCTTATACCTTTATATAAACCAGGTATAGAAGTGGCTTTGTTAAGTATGCAAAATTAAGTTCAAATTGAATTCCAGAGTAGTTGTATTAATTTAAATCCAACTGGCAGTAAGTACATTAATTTGTGTTATTGCATTGTTGGGTATTAATCTTTTTAAAATGTGCTAATATGAAGAGCGAGTAATGGTATCTGATTTGTTCTTTTTGCATTTCTTCAAATCCTTGTAATGTGGAATTTTCCATGTGTTATTATTTATATATCTTCCTTTAAATGGTGGCCAGGGCCCTTGGCCATTAATCTACTGGAGTCTTAGATTTTACTTTTGTTTTCATCTTGGAATCTGCATATTTTAGAGAGTAACCAATTTAAATATTAGTTAGGACCATTAGTTTGTTGATTACCTATTTAGTTTGTGTTGTGGGTTTTTAGGAACATAAGATTTCTTTTTTTTTCCATTATACTTGATTTTTTATTTTTATTATTGAATTATAGTTGACATACAATGTTAATATTTTGAGGTGTACAACACAGTGATTAGACAATTCTATATACTATGCATTGCTCACCATAAGTATAGTTGTGTAGTTACCATCTATCACCATACAGTGTTACTACAATATTACTGACTATATTTCCTATGCTATATTTTTCATCCCCTGACTTATTTATTTTATAACTGGAAGTTTGTACCTCTTAATACTCTTCCCCTTTTTTGCCCATCTCCCTACCCTCCTCTGCTCTGGCAATACCAGTTTGTCCTCTGTATTTATGAGTCTGTTTCTATTTATGCTTTTTGTTGCTCATTCATTTTGTTTTTTAGATGCCACATATAAATGAAATCGCAAGGTATATATCTTTCTCTGACTTTTATCACTTAGTGTAATACTCTCTAGGTCCACCTATGTTGTTATAAATGGTGGGCTCTCATTCTTTTTATGGCTAATATTCCACTCTGTGTGTGTGTGTGTGTGTATATGTGTGTGTGTGTACATACATATATATACACACACACATACACACACACACACACACGTGTGTGTATCTTTCTCCATCAGTTGATTCATACTTAGGTTGCTTCCATATCTTGGCTATTTTAAAAAATGCTGCAATAAACATAGGGGCTTATATCTTTCCAAATTAGTGTTTTCTTTTTCCTCATGTAAATACTCGGTAGTGAAATTACTGAACTGTATGGTACATGCAAATCAAGACCACAATGTGGTATGACCTAACACCATTCACAATGGCTAGTATAAAAAAAGACAAGAAATAACAAGTGTTGGGGAGGATGTGAGAAAAGGGAACCCTTATGCACTGTTGGTGGAAGTGTAAATTGGTACAGCCATTATGGAAGACAGTATGGAGGGTCCTTTAAAAAATGAAAAAAAAAAAAAAAGAACTGCCTGTCTTGTCTTTTAGGAGTTTTATGGTTTCAGGTCTGACATTTAGATCTTCAACCAAGGTTTACTTTATATTTTTGTAAGGTACAAGAAAATGGTCCAGTTTCATTTTTTTGCATGTTATTGATCAGTTTTCCAAACACTGTTTTTGAAGAGACATTCTTTTCCCATTTCATATTCTTGCCTCTTTTGTCATAGGTTAACTGACCATATACGCATTGGTATATTTCTGAGCTCTCTATTCTGTTCTATTGATCTATGTGTCTATTTTTGTGCCAGTACCATACTGTTTTGATTACTATGGCTTTGTGGTATACTTTGAAATCTGGAATTGTGATACCTCCAGCTTCATTTTTCTTTCTCAAGATTATTGTGGCTATTTGGGGTCTTCAATTTCTTTCATCAATGTTTTATAGTTTTCGAAGTACAGGTCTTTCACCTTGGTTAAATTTATTCTTTGGTGTTCTTTCTGGTGCAGTTGTAAATGGGATTGTTTTCTTAATTTCTCTTTCTGCTACTTTGTTATTAGTGTATAGAATTGCAATAGATTTCAGAGCGTCTGGGTGGCTCAGTGGGTTGTGTGTCTGACTCTCAGTTTCAGCTCAGATCATGATCTCATGGGTTGTGAGATCGAGCCCCAACTCAGCCTCTCTGCTCAGTGGGGAATATGGTTGAAGATTCTCTCCCTCTGCCCCTACCCCTGGTTATGCTCTCTCTCTCTAAAATAAATAAATAAATCTTAAAAAAAAGAAGACATGCAATAGATTTCTGTATATTAATTTTGTATCCTGCAACTTCACCAAGTTATTACTTATCTAATAGTTTTCTGGTAGAATCTTTAGAGTTGTCTACATATACAGTAATATGTCATCGGGAAATAATTATAGTTTTACTGATTCCTTACCAATTTGGAAGTATTTTATTTATTTCTTTTTCTTGTATGATTGCTGCAGCTAGGATTTCCAGTACTATGGTGAATATAAGTCACCAGAGTGGACACTCTGGACTTGTTTCTGATATTAGAGGAACAGCTTTCAGTTTTTCACAATTGGGTATGATGTTTATTACGCGTTTTTCAGATATGGCCCTTATTATGTTGACATATGTTCCCTCTAAACCTACTTTGTTGAGATTTTTTATCATGAACAGTTGTTGAATTTTGTTAAATGCTTTTTCTGTATCTCTTGAAATAATCATATGGTCTTTATCCTTTCTCTTGCTAATGTGATATATTACATTGATTGATCTGTAGATCTATAGATATAGATTTGTAGATATCTTGTATCACTAGATAAATTCTACTTGATTGTGGAGAAAAAATTTTAAGTATATTGTTGAATTTGATTTGCTAATATTTCTTTGAGGACTTTTGAATCTATGTTCATCAGGAATATTGGCCTGTAAGTTTTCTTTTCAGGTTTTGGTATAAGGGTAACACTGGTCTTGAAGACTATATTTGGAAGCTTTCCTTCCTCTTCTATTTTTTGGAATAGTTTAAATGCTTGATAGAGGGATGCTTGGGTGGCTCAGTCGGTTAAGTGTCTGACTTTGGCTCAGGTCATGATCCCAGGGTCATGTCACGCATCCCACCCCTTCCTCAGCAGGGAGCCTGCAGCTCCTTCTGCTTGTCCTCTGTCTCTCTCTCTCAAATAAAAATAATATCTTTAAAAAAAATAGATGTTTGATAGAATTCACCTGTGATGATACCTGGTCCTGGACTTTTTTTGGTGGACACTTTTTAAATTAATGATTTATTTTCATTACCACTCTGTTCAGATTTTCTATTTCTTCCTCATTCAGTTTTGGAAGATTGCATGTTTCTAGGAATTTATCAATTTCTTCCAGGCATATAATTTGTTGGTATATAATTTTTTGTAGTAGTCCCTTATAATCTTTTGTATTTCTGTGGTGTTGGTTGTCACTCCTCTTTCATTTCTAATTTTATTTGAGTCCTTTATCTTTTTCTTGATGTGTCTGGCTAAAGGTTTATCAATCTTTTTTTATCTTTTCAAAGACCAGCTATTGGTTTCGTTGATCTTTTAAATTTATTTTTTTTACTCTGTATTTCATTTATTTCCACTCTAATTTTATTGTTTTCTTCCTTCTACTAAGTTTGGGTTTTGTTTGTTCTTCTTTTTCTATTTCCTTTAGTTATAAGGTTAGATTATTTATTTGAGATTTTTCTTATTTTTGAGGTAGGTTTGTATTGCTGTAAATGTCCTTCTTAGAATTGCTTTGGGTGTGTCCCAAATATCTTGGAGTGTTGTGTTTCCATTTTCATTTGTTCCCATGTATTTTTTTATTTCCTTTTTGATGTCCTGGTCAACCCACTGGTTGTTTAGTAGCATGTTGTTTAGCCTCCATGAGTTTGGGTATTTTCCGTTTTTTTTTCTTGTAACTGATTTCTAGTTTCATATGTTGTGGTCAGAAAAGACCCTTGGTATGATTTGAATATTCTTAAATTTATTGAGACTTGTTTTGTGGCCTAACCAGTGATCTATCCCAGAGAACGTTCCATGTACACTTGACAGGAATGTGTATTCTGCTGTTTTGGGATGGAGTGTTCTGTGTATATCTGATAAGTACATCTGGTCTAATGTGTTGTTCAAAACTACTGTTCCCTTATTGATTTTCTGTCTGAATCATCTATCCATTGATATAAATGGGGTGTTTAATAAGTCCCTTACTATTATTTTATTACTTTCAATTTTTTCCTTTATGTCTGTTAATTGTTGTTTTATGTACTTAGGTGCTCCAATGTTGGGTATATTGATATTTACAACTGTTATGTCCTCTTCTTGGATTGACCTCTTTACCATTATGTAATGTCCATCTTTGTCTCTTCTTACAGTCTTTGTTTTAAATTCTGTTTTGTCTGATATAAGTATTAATACCCCATTTTTTCATTTTCATTTACATTAAAGATCTTTCTCTATCCCTTCACTTTCAGTCTGTATGTGTCTTTAGGTCTGAAGTGAGTCTATTATAGGTAGCATATAAATAAGTGGGGTTTTTTTGGTATACATTCCTTCACCCTATGTCTTTTGATTGGAGCATTTAGATCATTTGTATTTAAAGTAATTATAGATAGGTATGTACTACTGCCTTTTTGTTAATTCTTGTCTGATTGGTTTTGAATTTCTTCCCTGTTCCTTTCTTCTCTTGCTCTCTTTCCTTGTGATTGATGACTTTCTGTAGTCTTATGCTTGGATTCCTCTCTCTCTCTCTCTCTTTTGTACCTACTGTAGGTTTTTGGTTATCATGAGGTTCATTTATAACATTTTAAGTATACAGCAGTCTGTATTAAGTTGTTGGTTACTTAAGTTCAAACACATTCTAAAAGCACTACATTTTTAATCCCCCTCCATGTTTTATGTATAGTTCATATTTTATATCCTTTTATTTGTGAGCCCCTTAACTATTTTTTAGATAAAATTAACTTTCCTGTTTGTCCTTTAGCCTTTATACTAGCTTTATAATTGATTGATTTACTACCTTTACTCTATGCTTGCTTTTACTCATGACATTTTTTCCTTTCATAGTTTTCTTCCAATTATGGCCTTTTCCTCTTAAAGAAGTCCCTTTAACATTTCCTGCAAGGCCAATTTAGTGGTGATGAAGTCTGTTTTATTTGTATGAGAAACCACCTCTCCTTCAATTCTGAATGATAACCTTGTGAGGTAGAGCATTCTTGGCTGCAGGTTTTTACCTTTCAGCACTTTGAATATATCATACAATTCCCTTCTGGCTTGCAGAGTTTCTACTGAAAAATCAGCTATATGGGATTTCCATGATATGTAACTTATTTGTCACAGAGAGAGAAGGAGAGATCTCACACAAGCAGGGGGAGCAGCAGGCAGGGGGAGAAGTAGAAGGGATGCGGTACACGGAGCCTGATGAGAGGCTTGATTCCAGGACCCTGGGATCACGACCTGAGCCAAAGGCAGATGCTTAACTGAGCCACCCATGTGCCCCACTTGTCCTCATTTTTAAAAATTATTATTACTGTTCATCTGAGTGGTTTCTATGACCCTGTCTTCCAGATCATTGATCTCTTCTTCTGCATACTCCAATCAGCTGTTCATTCCCTCTAGTGTATTTTTCATATCAGTTATTATATTCTTCATCTCTGAATGGTTCTTTTTAATATTTTCTTTGTTGAAGTTCTCATTGAATTCATCCACTCTTCTCTCAAGTCTAGTGAGCATCTTTAGGACCATTACTTTGAACTCTTTATTAGGTAGACTGCTTATCTCCATTTCATGTAGTTTTTTTTTTGAAATTTTGTCTTGTTCTTTCATGTGGAGCATATTTCTCTGTCTCCTCATTTTGTCTGACTTTCTGTGCTTGTTTCTGTGAATTACATAGAACAGCTATTTATCTTAGTTTTAAAAGAAGTACCTTGTGTAGGAACATCTCTATGTGTGCCTGGTTGCTTTGGCTGGCTGCCTGGACCTGTAGCAGGCACTGATTGGAGGCCCTGGGGCAATATGCACCAAGGCCACACTAGTGGTACGGCTAGAGCTGAAGTGGGCTAGGGGTCCCGGGGTGGGGGGACAGAGGGCATCTTGGCGGGACAGCTGGAGCCAAAGCAAGTGTAAGTTGGTGCTCCTGGGTCATTCCTCCTAGGGGGCACCATGGCAAGATGGCCGGAGTAGAAGCAGGCATGGGCCAGGAGGTCCCAAGATATTCTGTCCAGGTGACACCCTGGCTGGGTGGCAGGAGCTAAAGTGGGAATGAGCTACAGGATCCTGGGGTGCTCCATGCAGGGGGTATCCTGGTGGGATGGGTGTAGCTTAGGTGGGCAGAGGCCAGGATGTCTTAGTGCAACTCCATGTAGGGGGGGTCCCTGGCTGGGAAGTCCTCAGATGCTCTATGCATGGGGTGTCCTGGCAAGTCCTCTGGAGCTGCATTGGGTGCAGGCCTTCAGTCTCCCAGTATATGCTTCCCTGGGGTCACACTGGGGGTATGGCTGGGGCTGATGTAGGGTTTGAGCACAGGACTCACTGAGGTGGGAGGCCAGCTAGGGTACCTAGACCTTGCTTTTGTCTGCATATCAAAGTGGAGAGGAAATGTAAATGGCAATTGCCAGTACCTCTAACACCAGAGAGAGCATTCCAGCAAGCTTCCCTGCCATTTGGCAGATGTTCTAGGGATGGCTCCTTTATATTCTAGTTTCCCTTTTAAACTTCAGCTTTTATTCTGTGCCCCAGAGTGGAGGAATCCTCTCCGAGGCCCTGGGTACTATCCCTCCCTACTGTAGTTTGCATCATGGGGGGTGGGGTTCTCATAATTACCATGCTTCCATTTCTCCTGCCATTCTCTGTGTGGTCCCTCTGTCTTTTGTTGTGCCTTGTTCAGTCAGCCTTTAGTTGTTCAGGAGGAATTGCTCTGTATGTAAGAGTAGATACAGTGTGTCTATGTAGGAGGTGAGTTCAGGGTCTTCCAATATAACTATCTCAGACTAGAACTCATTTTTATTCTTTTTATGTAGCTAAATCTATTGATCTTTTACAGTGTGATCTGTTCCTTTATTCTTAAGTTTAGAAAGCCTTTCTCTAGCCAGAGACATCTGAATAACGTTCAGCTGTCTCTTCTTGTTTTGTAAGTTTTTTCCCCACATTTATCTATTTAAACGATCTAGAATTTATTTTGTTGTACAATGTCAGGTAAATTTTCACATTGATTTCTTTTCTTTTTTTTTTCCTTGTGGAGAGAAAAGGTTGTCCCAGAACCCTTTGTTGAATAATCACAAATTTCTACACTGACTCATGATACCTCTTTTCTTTTCTTTTCTTGTTAAGATTTTATTTATTTATTTGACAGAGAGAGAGACAGCGAGAGAGGGAATACAAGCAGGGGGAGTGGAAGAAGGAGATGCAGGCTTCCCACTGAGCAGGAAGCCTGATGCAGGGCTTGATCCTAGGACCCTGGGATCATGACCTGAGCCGAAGGCAGATGCCACATGATACCTCTTTTCATATGTTAAATTATCTATACTAGTGTACATTTCTATTCCATTGACCTAAACATCTTTCCAACTATTTTGTGCCAACACCTTCTAATTTCATTCATAATATATTTTCAT
The DNA here is from genome assembly GCA_002007465.1 of Ailurus styani. NCBI lineage: Eukaryota > Metazoa > Chordata > Mammalia > Carnivora > Ailuridae > Ailurus > Ailurus styani. The sequence goes on along the minus strand of LNAC01001141.1, from coordinate 389,150 downwards.
ATTTGGTGGAGATAATCTTCCATAATTTACATTTTCATTTCAAACATGTATTTTTAGGAAACATTTTGGAACTCTACAGCATGTTATAACCACACATCTTGAAAACAACACAGCTTGAAATATTGACCCAATGGGGTACTAACTAGTCTATCTTAGTAAGGATAGGCAGATGTCTATTTGTTGTGTGCCAATGAGTCAAGTGACTCTAAAGTCCCTAATGATGTTTTTAAGAGTTCTCTTCAGGTTCCTCATTTTCTTAAAAACTTAAGAAGCCTCTTTCCCTGTCTTCTGATCACTGTTTCTGCCAGCCGACAACTTTTCTTCTGGAAATACAGCACAGACCAGCACTAAGAAAAAGAGTAAAACCAATCATATAAGAGATTTTTAATATGCTCATTCTCATTATTTTTGCCTTGTCAAAAATTTGAATTGGAATTAAGGATATAGTTTTGTTGGCTGCTGATAAAGTCTAGTGCTTCGAGTTTGTAAACCTTACTTTATCATACATTTCATACTATGTTTCACAAATTTGGCTTCCACCAGTAGCACCAGTGTTTCAACTATATCAGCTTATTTTGTTTCAACAAAACTGCATATATAGGTCACTGTGCAAAAATGGATATCTAGAAGCCAATCAAATACCCCTACTTAAAAATTAAATAGTTCTAGCCCTATTCCAATGTCAATGACATCATAATGTTCTTGAAGCTAGAATGAGATCGTGTTGTGTAATCTGTATCCTTTATTACATGCAAATTAATCCATGCAAAGAAAACAGAAACCCAGATTACTGTGGTAGTTCATGTTGGGAGGTGAGATGGAAAGCTATTTTAATGAGAATGGTAATGGAAAGCAATAATATTAAAGTAGTTCAGGGGCTACTGTTACTATAGATACACAACTCCCATTAAATGTAATTGGAGTTAAGTACATGTAATGATAATAAAATAGACCCCTAAATGTCTTTCCAATTGGAAAATAAGCAAATGTATTCCAGGAAATAGCATGTTTTTATGTAGAAAATACAGTATTCTAATTGAGAGGCACAAATTATTTTCATATTGATATTTCTCAGGGTACAATGTTGGTATTTTTCCTATGCTTAGGGATATAGATCTGTGAGTGGTAACATCTGTACAAAGAATATGTTTCTTTTTCTCTTCTTAATGCTCAGCATTCATTATCTTATTAAAGGAAAAGTCTCAATAGTTGCAATGGATTTATTAATTCAGTAGCTTGTTATCAGCATGAAACTCTGCTGTGATAGGGGAAAAACAAATTATATTTTACAATAGTGCAGTAGTGAGATTAAATCACTTTTCTATATTTCACTTTCTTCTTATCCTCCCTGCCAGGTAGTAATGCTATTCTCTATCTCTATTATGAACCTCATATTTTGCAAACTATCAAGTCTTATAGTAATATAAAGGTACATACATCATCAAACAAACTCAATTACAGCAACTTTAGAACGATTGAAATATGTGATAAAAGTAAAACCACTGAGTACAATATTATTATTTCAAGGCATTAAAAACTTAATCTGTATTAAGCTACAAATGTGGAAAATATGCAATACTTACTTTTACTTATCACAAACATGATATTCTCATAACATATATAACCAACCTCCTGGGATTTTAAATGACTAGCATTTACATAATTGATTACTTGAGTATTTCAGAGGATTTTACAAAAATGTGGCTCAGAAGAAAGATCAGTATATTGTTCAGTATTTCAACTGTCGCAGACCTGGCTATTGATTATCCTTGGACTCAATGTCGAACCTAGGGAATAGATTTTTTTAAATGTCCTTGGTTTTGTACATTAGGTATGCATTATGTTTGCTTCTTTTTTTAAGATTTTATTTATTTATTTGACAGATAGAGAAATCAAGTAGGCAGAGAGGCAGGCAGAGAGAAAGAAGCAAGCTCCCCGCCGAGCAGGGAGCCCGATGCGGGGCTCGATCCCAGGACCCTGAGATCATGACCTGAGCCAAAGGCAGAGGCTTTAACCCACTAAGCCACCCAGGTGCCCTTATGTTTGCTTCTTTACTAGGACATGCAATTGGGCTTTAAGACAAATTTTCTTTCTATAAGGTTGAAAGACTGATAATGATGCCTATATATCTGGAAAATATGGGAAAAGGCAACATATAAAAATATGAATAGTGTTAGAAGATAGAAAAATCTTCAAGTAAATCATATATTTGAAACTTACATTGAAGAACAAGCCAATAGAAACCAAACAAATAATAACAGAGTTTCTCAGGTGTCTTTCACAGTGGATTACACATAGCAATTTCTCAAAAACTGTTGATTAAGTAATCATCCAATCTTTAGCAATGAATCAGGACCTGACCCTTCAATTCACCTTCTGCTACATTGCTTAAGACACAGGGGATATAATTTGCCATTAATATAAAGAAAGGAAAGGAAACGTTTTCTCCCTGTCTCCCTCCTTCCTTTCCTTCCATCCACCTACAAATTTTTACGGCATAAACTATCTACAGAGTACCATAAAAGACACTCTTATAAGTTATTAGAGAAGAAAGGATAAGTGTACAAACAACTATAACATAAAACTATGTGTCTCTTATAGCATCTGTTATGTAAATGTTAAAAATGCAGAAATGCAGCTGTGGTCAGAAGATGTGATAATCGCTGAGGCAGTTAGTCGCGCATTAGCCAAGGACGCAGCTATGGTCAGAAGATGTGATAATCGCTGAGGCAGTAAGTCACGCATTAGCCAAGGACATCCGCTTTCCGGCCCAGTCATCAGACCACTAATCCTTAAGAAACAAGATGTTGACTAAATCCTTGAGAAACAGGATGATGACTGTTTGAGCTGCCCGGAATGTACGGCGAAAAAAAAAAAAAAACCCTAGCCGACCGCAATCAGGATGTTTTTCATGTATATAAGCAGCTGAGCCCCCATAAGGGCACGGCAGTCCCTTTGTACTGACTGTCCGTCCACAGGCCTGTGTAAACCAATAAACCTTGTGCGACTTGCATCCGTGGAGTTTGTTGTCCTTGCATCCCTGGCCGGGTGAGGTCGGGGCGATTGGGAATTTACAGTTCCTTTGTACAATTTTAGTTATTTTGGAATATATATTAAATATAGCAGAACAATTATGCTCAATGATACCATCAAGTTGGGCAGTTTCCACTGTCTTTTCTGCATACCAGTAAAACATTATTGCCCACAAGAAAAGGGAATATAATGNGTTACAGTTTAAGTATGATGGCAGTTCAGAGCAGAGAAAAATCATAATCCCTTGAGTGCAGGAGTTGGGGGTCAGGTAATACTTTGTCCCAGTTAGGCCTTTAAATATAGGTGGGATCTTAACAAGAAGAAATAGAAAGACAGCTGTTAGTTTTTGATTAGAAAAAAATTAGTTCTAGTTTCTTCTATTGCTGACTAACAATTTTTCTAGTTGGGGGGTGAGCATAAAAAGCAATGGAGGTTTAAAGGGGGAATCAGAATGTCTATACATAGTTAATCTTTTTTCTAGGAAAAGGAAGAAAATAATAAAAGGACATATTGAATTGGCCAGATTTATAGTGATAGTTGTTTCTATAAACATGTGATTTTAATTTTAATAATGGTTTACAATGACAGCAATTCTGTTTCGAAGAACAAAACAAAACCCAGGAAGAAAAAAAAAACCCAGAAAAAATGGGGCTCTCTGGAATCATCTGGTTAGGTTCTGTTATTGAAGCTTATATAACACTATCAAGAGTGGCAGGAGAAGAGCTGATTAAGGCATACACAGATTGCAGTGACCTGGACCAAGAGAACCTGGCAAGGATGAGAGCTTGAGCAACTATTTGGGTTGGTGCAAATAAACTAGATTTGAAATGCCAATGTGGATACAGGGTCAATTCATTCCTACCATCTGTCATCTTTGTGCCTTTCTACTCCATGTGTGACATAGATCCCTATGACTAAGATTATTAGGTATCAGCCATTTCTCTAACTTTGATTATATGATGGACAATACTCTGTCACTTTCTTTGGCAGTTGTTTGTGATCTGTGAGAGTTCTGTTGCTGATACGCTGACGTAGAATATACTTACCTGGCATCCGCTTTTGTTTCTGAATCACTATGAGATTATATACCTATTCCTTTTGTTTTTAAAATGTACAACCTATCTTTTGGGTCTGGACTACCTATTTCTTGCTGAGGCTGGAAGTTTTAGAGTAGTCAGCCCAACTACACAGGTTCAGTAGCTCTAGGTACTCTTGCGCTATATAAGCTCACTGGCTTCTATAGTAAGGCAAGAATGGCAGGCTTTCCCCTGCATGATACCTCTATTTCCCAAAGCACTAGACTACAGAAATACACCACTGGCTATGATTTTGAGAAGACGATACTAATCTGCAACTTATAATTTGCAGGTCTACAAACAGGTGCTTCCCATTAGTTGTGTTCCCCATGTTAGCTTATGCTTAATTACTTAGCCAGTTGTATGTAGAAAGGCAACCTGTATGGTTAATATCACAGACACTTTAGCAGCTGCCAGTGCCATTGTTTTTAAAACATAAATTGTCCTGAAAGACAGAAGCCAGTCAGCAGTTGTTTTAAATATGAGCAATTAGGACAGAGTTAAAACACAGCTTGTTAATGTCATACCCATAACTGACAGAAGCTCCTTTATAATTTTAGTTTCTAAGACAATCTATGCACAACCTCAGTGCAGGCCCAGCCTATAGATGAGTAAAAATGGCACTCACTAGCAACTTCCTTCTCATATAAGAATTCTCAAAGAATCTTTCCTGATTTTTAAGTCTACTAGATAAAGCCAGTCCTTGCATTACCAAACACATAAATAGGGATTGCTGTACATCAGTGTTCTTTGCAATGTTGTTTATACTAGTGAAAAGAATAAATAGCCTATCTGTCCATCATGAAATTAGTAAATAAAGGATGGAACCCACATACATAAGGATACAATGCAGCCATTCGAAATTATCATATAGATCTATATGTGCTTGATAGAAAGAGGCCCACATTATAAAGTGGAAAAGGCAAGTTACAAAAGAGTAAACTCTATTCTTTTTTTTTAAAGATCTTATTTATTTAGAGAAAGAGAGCACACATGAGCTGGGGGAGGGGCAGAGGGAGAGGAGAGAGAGAATCTTAAACAGGCTTTGCACTGAAGGCGGAGCCAGACACGGGGTCAATCTCACAATCCTGAGATGGTGATCTGAGCTGAAATCAGGACTCTGATGCTTAACCAACTGAGCCACCCAGGTGCCCCTCATATCCTTATTTTTGAAAATAAGAATTACGGGCGCCTGGGTGGCTCAGCGGTTTAAAGCCTCTGCCTTCGGCTCAGGTCATGATCTCAGGGTCCTGGGATCGAGGCCCACATCGGGCTCTCTGCTCGGCAGGGAGCCTGCTTCCTCCTCTCTCTCTGCCTGCCTCTCTGCCTACTTGTGATCTCTCTCTCTCTGTGTCAAATAAATAAATAAAATCTTTAAAAAAAAAAAAAAGAAAATAAGAATTACAACTTGTAGGAGTTTGGAAGAATATATACCAATAAAAGCAGTGGTTATCTCTGAATGGTGGGATCATGATTATTTTTTCCTTTTGTATATTTTTCAATGTCTGAATTTTTGGCATTGAGGATGATCAACTGGACAAATTAGGGAAACAACCTATGTAGGATGTAAAATCTTCAGGTTTCAGATAAAAAGCACATACTGTTCTCAACTTAAAAAGCATCTAGGATTCAATAATCTGAATTAATTCATTGTTGATTATACCATCACTAGGTATACTATAATGGGAAAAAAAAGACAGAAATCAGATACCATTTTCTGTGCTGCTTAAATAAGTGCCATAGTCTGTTCCCTGATCAGAAAGTAGTGGCTTACAAGTTCACTGGTTTTAGAGCACAAATACATTTGTCTTTATATACTGTTGTCATTTATAAAAGTATTTCATGAATTTTAGATTAAAAATTCTAAAAGTTCTATTCTTAAGAAATAAACCTAGGCATTGTTTCTCTCCAAGATGATTAGTAAAAATTCAGAAAGATAAGGAGGTATGTCATGATAGCATCTATATAGAGTTTTACTTCAATGGCAAAAGCAAATGGACTTAAAAATTGCTTTGTAGCAACATATTACCTACAAATGAGAAATTAAAATAATTCTGTCTTTTGATGGTAAACAATACTGACCAATTTTCAACAAGACATGCATACTGGGTTATTCTTCCTGGTTAATGTGTGGGGGTAGAGAGGGGATTCTTGGCATAAAGCATTATAATCTTTCTTACCACCATTTGTATTGACATAAGATATAATGATGGAATAAGTTAAATGGTATATGTAGTCTTTGAACTTATTAATGTATATTTCTAGACACATGTTTTCTTATAAAATGGACCACCCTCACATTTATGTATTTGCAAAATGAATTTTTCTAAGCATCAGTTTCCACATCTGCAAAATGATGATGATAATAGTACTTAATTGTAGAGTATTAACAGATTTACTTGGCCTATATTAATCTTTTGTAGACATGAAATACACATACACACACAAGAACTGGTCAACAGTCCAAGTGAAAAGTTTCTAACTGTTATCCACACCTTTGTTCTGTCACTTAATAGCTATGTTTTCCTAAACTTATTTTCGCCTTTGTGAACATGAAAATAATAAAGATGAGTTAAAAGAATAGTTACAAGGACTAAATGAGGCAATAGTGGACAAAGACAAGAATGGCACCTGATACAGACTAAATTTATATTTGATATTATAAGAGCCACATAACAAAGATTTCAGTATCAAGGCCTTATATTTTTAAAAGTCTAAAAAGTTGCATTATGAAGATGATGACATGTTTTAGTCACTTTTGTGACAATGAGAAAGAATTAAACAGAAAACAGAAAGTCTTTTCCAGATTAGCCTATAAAAACAGACTTACTAAAGGTCAGTTAGGAAATCAGAATTTATCAGTGTTCAGAATTTTTATTTATTTCATAAAACATCATGGGCTGGGATACTTCTATGCCCTTGGGAAGCAATGAAAATCTTTTATAATAATTTATTTATTTTTCTTATTGTCATCCAGTGTGTAGAGAAATATTGCTGGGCTGCTTTCTTTACTTCTCTGCTTTAGGGTTCCAGTTGTCTAGACAGATTTGTAGAGATTATTTCTAGAGATTCCAGCCTGACTTGAATGATGTATCTAGTAAAACTGGTCTCTCATTTTTTTTCTAGAGATAATCCAATTACCTTTAATTTGGTTTCCTGAGTAGACCTATTCACTGGAAAGAGGGATCCCTGCCATCATAACCAGGGTCTACTTATGTCAGGTATATTTCCCTCTGCCCAAAAACTGGCCTGAAATTTAGTTCGATAATCCTTTCTTGAATAGTGGCAATGTGCCTCACATAGTGCCAGAGATAAATGAGCCAGTCTCTTCATTCATGCAATAGTATGAGGTGATTGTAGCAATAGTATGAGGTGATTGTAGCCTTTTCATGTAAAAGTTAGTCGATGAAATGTGTTAGGGCTTCTTCTGTAGTCTGCTACACAGTTGTCAGCGAGTCAGTTTTAGAACCTAGATTATATTATATCTCCTGACATAAAATGAAAAGTCTCAGCCATTTTTTTCAAGATATTTTCACTTAAATGGGGGGTAGCATGTAAACCTAATTAGAATACAGTTACAGTGAGTACTATGATTAGGGATATACTCTTTAGGAGCATAGAAAAGGAACACTTAGCTAAGCCTTAGGGGAAGCATCTCTGGGAAGCCTTTCTAGAGAAGGCAATGCCATAACTAATTTTTTAAAAAATATTTTATTTATTAGAGAGAGAGAGAAAGAGCATAAGCAGGGGGAATGGCAAAGGGAGAGGGAGAAACAGATTCCCCACTGAGCAGGGAGCCCAATGCAAGGCTCCATCCCAGGACCCTGGATCATGATCTGAGCCAAAGGCAGATGCTTAAACTGACTGAGCCACCCAGTGACCCCTGTCCTGATTCTTAAAGTATGAGGATGAATTAGCCTGGATGAAAAGTATATTCAATGCAAAGGAGACACTGTAAGGAATGGGAGAGAAAAGATGAAAAAAATGTGTGTGACTACAAGCAAAACAGTGCTGATTAAAAGCAGGAGATTATAGGCTCTGAGGATAGAGAAATAACATCCAGACAATGGATGGCCTCATATTAAGGCTCTTGGACTTTACATGTACAATAGAGAGTGGAGTTGCTAAGATAGTTCAATTTGGTGATCATATAGTGGAGGGGCTTAAAGGTGAAAAGAGAAGAATTAGGGAATAACTCGGGGCACCTGGGTGGCTCAGTTGTTAAGCGTCTGCCTTCTGCTTGGGTCGTGATCCCAGGGTCCTGGGATAAGCCCTTAATCAGGCTTCCTGCTCTGTGGGAAAGCCTGCTTCTCTCTCTCCCACTCCCCCTGCTGGTGTTCCCCCTTTCGCTGTATCTCTCTCTGTCAAATAAAAAAATAAAATCTTAAAAAAAATAATTAGGGATTAATTGAATATGGAGAATAAAGAGTTCACATTTGGGAAAATGGTCCCATCAACTAAGATAGTGCATACACGAGGAGTTGCACTCAAGGAGAAGATGATGAGTTCAGTTCAGGATGTTTAAAATTGGAGATGCCTTAAGACATCCATGTGGAGCTGTCCAGTAGACAGCTAAATATTACATGACTGAAGTTCATGGGACAGGTCTGGTAAGAGTATGAGAGACTTATCATATAGATAGTAATTGAAGCTGTCACTCAGGAAGGTATGTAGAGTGAGAAGAGCAGTGGGCTGATGATTATTTCCTGGAAAACACTAATATTTAAGAGATGAACATAGAAAAAGAAGTCCATGAATAAAACAGCAAATATTCACAGAGATACAGAATGAAATGTTTGAGCACATGTTATGGAACCTAAATTGAAAATGCAATAAGCAATAGTATAAAATGCTGTAGAAAGATGCAGTAAAATAAAAATTGAAAACTACCAGCTTTATATCAGAAATATGAACATCATTAGAGACCATAATGAGAACAATTTCAGTAAAAGAGAGGTAGGAGAGACCATATTACAGAAGGTTGAGGAGTAAGGGGAGGTAATGAATATAACTTATAATTCCATTTCCCATGACCATGAAAGATGTGATAGTTTCATAGAGGAAAAACATTTTTCTCAGGTCACTATATCTGATATGGCCAACACCACTTCCAGGCAAAAATGTCATGCTCATAGTTTTTAGGGAAGCATCACAGAATAGGTTTTCTCCCCCCCTCAAAAGAAGCCACTGAATGGACAATGGTGGACATATGACCCCCTCAATGGCAACTAATTCATAGGCTGCCTAGTAACACATGACATACCTTGTGATGAAAGGCACTACTCAATAGGGTGATAAACAGGTTGAAAGAGAGAGAGAGAAAAAGGAATGAACAGACACACAGAAAGAAGCAAAATCCATTGTTTCTTAAGGTTTCTTAAGGTGTCCTGAATAAGTTTCTTCTCTACAAGATTTCAATATAACAAAGACATGATTTACATGGTATAATTCCTAATGTTGGGGTCAACCTCATTCAAAAAACAGCCAATAAAGCTTACTAGGCCATTATTTCTTAATGTAAGATAGATTTAAGTTTTGTGCATTCTTTTTTATGTAAAAAATATTGACATAAGCATATTCTGTATTATTACCTTCTAAGTAAGCAGTGTATTGCTCATGGATATATGCACTTGTTTGTTTTTGTATTACATGAAAACCAAGCAACATCATGGTGTACTGAACTAATGAAATTTCACAATTATATGATTAAGAAAATTTTTCAGATTTGAAGCATCCGGAGTATTTTCAAACCATGGCATAGGTAAGTTGGACATATAAAGACCTGTGACAAAGAAGTCAATGCCATCTTCATGATGTAAGCAGAGGTACAATAAGAATATGGTCTTTGCAGAGCAACTTACAATTGTTTATTAGCTGTAAATAGAGGGGTAAATGTGTACTGAATGATTTTTTTTCTGTTCCCAATTCTAGCAATAAATGGATTAGATATCTGTATTATAAAAATTTCAATCCTAGCTTTATCTTTATGTGAACAAGGAAACTTTACAAAATTAAAAAGTTGACACTACCGAGTTTTTATTCAATGTGGTGTCTAATGATCCTGAGTAAGATGAGAAAGCCTTAAAGTTATTAACACCATTTTGTCTGTCTACTTCTACCACAGAGACTCTGCATTAGCATCAGTGAAGTCAAAATATATAACTGGATCCAAATCCAAATCTTTCTACTATAAAATCTAGCATTGAGGTGCCTAGGGTAGTGCAGTTAGTGAAGGATCCAACTCTTGTTTTCAGCTCAGGTCGTGATCCAAGGATTGTGAGATCAATCCCTGAGTCAAGCTCTGCACTCAGTGCAGAGTCTGCTTGAGTTTCTCTCTACCTTGCCCTCTGCCCCTCCCTGCCTAAAACAAATACATAAATCTTAAAAAAAACTGGCATCAATAGACATATTAATTTTATTTTTATCTGTTTTAGAGTTTTATTAAAATTGTTAAAGCAGTTTATGCCGATTTTTATATTTGTTGATGTTTAAGAAACAATGTTAAGCATAGTTTTAACTCAATCACCAAAGACTCAAACAAATTAGATTCCCATTTTTTTAAGATTTTATTTATTTGACAGAGAGAGAGAGAGAGAGCACAAGTAGGCAGAGAGGCAAGCAGAGGGAGAGAGTGAAGCAGGCTCCCTGCTGAGCAGAGTCTGATGCGGGGCTCAATCCCAGGACCCTGAGATCATGACCTGAGCTGAAGGCAGAGGCTTTAACCCACTGAGCCACCCAGGTGCCCCTAGATTCCCATTACAATGAATCTATAGATCTATTAATTTTACCACTACTAAAATCTGAGAAACAAGGTACTGGCTAGACTAATCACTATACCCAGACTTTCCTCCATTCAACTCATCTTCCAACCCACCCTTCAGAACAATCTCCAAAGAGGCCTTACTTCCTGACTCAAAAAGCTACAGTGAATTTAAAACATGACTAACTTGGCTCAACTGAAATTTGAAATGGTGAAAAAAAAAAGATGACAACACTAAAAACTGTCACCAACTAACTTCCAAAAAGACTTGGAGGGTTTACAGATTAAAATTCACTGCAAAGCCAGATGAAAATAAAAGTCAACAGAATCACTCTAAAGGAAGCAGCTCAGGGAGATTAGAATATATGTTGTACACCTGAAACTAATGTAATATTGTGTGTCAACTATACTTCAGTTAAAAAAATACGTGAATAATAAATTTGACTTTAAAATTTGTGGCAGCTAAGTAAAGGAGAAATTTATGGATGATATACTTTCTGTTTTTGTTTGTTTGTTTTACACAAATCTTACTATACCCAATCAGATTTTCCCCTCTTTTCTACTACTCACCCTTACATCTAGTTAGGTTGGCTTTATAATTGTTCCATGAAGACACCTATACATATTCCAGATTTTTATGTATCCACATCTGCCTTCTCCCTCCTCTCTGTTAAAGTCTACCCATCCTTCAAAGCTCTTCAAACCCACCTTCTTGACCTCTTTGGTTTTCATTGATCTTTCTTTCCTCTACACTCTGATATCATACAACTCAGCTTTTAATTTTAGCCAGTTTCATATATTTCACTATCATTTTATGTACTGCCTTTTCAAGAATGTATCTTGTTTATCTCTCAATACTAAATAGCCATTCAACATATACTTACTGTTCTTTCTCTGAACGAAACTTTTATTGAGGACTTATAGACATAAATATACCATTTGTTCCTATATACACATATTTGTATGAGCCAATAAATAGTCTCAGAACTCTACCTTACCTTTTCAATACTTTCTTTTATTAAGGGTCTAGTTGTAAATCTTTGAAATTGATTCTGGAGATAGCTTTGTATTTTTAGGGGATTTGAGGGAAAAGGCTATGTATGGTTAGACTGGGGAGGAGTACATAAAATGACATTTAGCAGTACTGAGACTTCTGATGCTGACCACATAAAAACAGACGACCTGGGCGCCTGGGTGGCTCAGTTGGTTAAGCCACTGCCTTCAGCTCAGGTCATGATCCCAGGGTCCTGGGATTGAGTCCCACATCGGGCTCCCTGCTCAGCAGAGAGCCTGCTTCTCCCTCTCCCTCTGCCTGTCGCTCTGCCTACTTGTGCTCTCTGTCAAATAAATAAATAAAAATCTTAAAAAAAAAAACAGACGACTTGATGGGAAAGATAGTTCCTTAGAAGACTCTCTTCTGACCAACCACATTATAATCTCATTCTGAGAGGCTCTATTTTATCCTATTCTGAGCACTAGCCACAGAATTCTATAAACATACATATCAGAATTTCAATTCAAATGGAGACTTTGTATGCATTACTTCTAAAATAGTTTCTATCAGGATTATTTACCTACCTTTTGAAAGATACTCCAGTAGTGAATGCTTTCTTATAGATTAAAATAAGTCGATTGTGTAAAAAATATAATTTCTGTAAGTATTAAATGTATATGAATAAATTTATTCTTTTATTTTCTGTAGTAATACAAATAGAGTGAAATTCTATTGAAAATACTGGGTGTGTTCCTTGATGACTGTATATATGAAAAGGCCCATTCTGAATCGATATCACATGCTTGCCTTAAGGATTAGGACTTTTTTTTCAGTTGATATTTTCCTTGACCTCACATTATATCGTTGACAATTATTTCTTCCACAAAACTCTCTCCTCTCTTGGCTTGCATATTACCACTCTTTCTTAATTTTCAAATTAACTTTTCGCCTGTTCCTTTTCTGTTTCTCTTATAAACTACCATTCTTTTCCTTGTTTGTTATACATTAGTAATTTTCAGGATTTTATCCTTTATGCTTTCCCATATTACTTTGTATACTTTCCATGAGCAATTCTCTGTGGGTATATTCATCCACTTGCAAAACACCAACTACTCTATCTCCTTTATGCTAATGGATCTCAAGCCTACATTCCTTGGGCTCTAGCTACAGTTTCATTCACTTTCTAAATATTTTTCCCAATTGCTTTGAACCTAACTCACTTTCAAGATCCAAACTGAAATGATATCCTTTTCTTTGATCCTATTCTCTCCTTTTCATGTCTCCTTATTTTGATGAATGTAACCATGATATGGATTGAACTGGGTCCCCACCCCCAAGTTATTTTCTTTCCCACCCCCAAAGTATTATGTTGAAGCCCTAGTCCCCCCATATTACCTTAGAATGTGGCTTTATTTTAAAATAGGGTCTTTAAAGAGGCAGTTAATTTAAAATTAAGTCATTAGGTTAGGCTATAATTAACAAAGACTGGTGTTTTTATAAAAAGGAGAAATTTGGAAATTAACACTCACAGAGAACACCATGTGAAGATGAAGGCAGAGATCAGGGTGATACTTCTATAAGCCAAAGGACATCAAAGATTGCCAGCGAACCACCAGAAGCTTAGACAGTGGCCTGGAACAGATCTTTCCTTAGCACTTTCAGAGGGAGCATGGCCCTGCCAACACCTTGATCTTGGACTTCTATCCTTCTGAACTATGAGACAATTAATTTCTGTTGTTTAAACCACTTAGTTTGTGATACTTTGTGATAGCAGGCCTAGAAAACTAATAGAGCCATCATACACCAAGTCATAAAAATGAAAACAAGAAACCATAAAACCCCAAACCATCACTCTGGACTCCTTCCTTTTTTTCACCCTCATATTCAAGTAAGTGTTCAATAAGATCCGTTCCTTCTTTTTTTAAAAAAAAGATTTATTTATTTGACAGAGAGAGATACAGTGAGACAGGGAACACAAGCAGGGGGAGTGGGAGAGAAAGAAGCAGGCCTCCCATGGAGCAGAGAGCCCGATGCGGGGTTCAATCCCAGGACCCTGGGATCATGACCCCAGCTGAAGGCAGACGCTTAATGACTGAGCCACCCTTGCGCCCCAGTTCAGTTTCTTCTAAGTCCTGAAGTATTCTTGGATCAATTTCTTCATCATCATCATCTCTGCTACCATTTTTCCAGGGCAGGCCTTCTTCCATTGTCTAGGCTCTTATAATAGGCCTCTAGCCTCATCCCCACACCCCATCAACCTTACGTGTTGTTAGGAGATTCTGGAAAAGAGGCTGGAAGTGGCTCTTTATCACCCATGCAATAAAAAAAAAATCAAACTCCTTAGTATCCAAGGTCTTTTAAGACAATTCATTTTACCAGCTTCTCATACTTATACTTTAGTAATGCTGAGCAGCTTGCTCATTCTTGAATATATCACATTCTCCTCTTGCCTCCACAAATGCTGTTTGCTTTCTTGAAACATGCTTCTCTTCCTTTTTTCCTTTCCTGCCCAAGAAACTCCTACTAATCTGTTAAGATTAAGCTTGAACTTTATACTGTGACTGCCCTTGTGCTATCTGTTTCCCCCACTTTACTGTGAGCTCTAGAAAGGCAGGAATTGCCACTTGCATCTGTTTCCTTGGTGCTTGGAAATATATTAGAATGAATACACAAATGAATATGTCATTTTGTTTATCCACAAATTGAAAATATTAGAACATTATATTCATGAATAAGTTTGTGTGTGTGTGTGTGAACACTATTCTTTAGGTGAGTTAATTCAGTTATGATTGTCTTTTTTGGTAAAGAGGGCTGGCCGTATCTGTCTTTCATAGTTCAGTATTACTGCAAATCTTTTATTAGTTTTTCTGTATTCTTTGAAGCCTCCAATGAGAGAGTTCTACTGAAGATCTGTTAGCTCAATTGTCACTATAGGGCAGAGTTAAATTCATCTCTCCACTCTTTAGATCTTCAACATTTTTTTTAGGTCTGTCAACTCTCCTCAGGTATCACAAAAGAATCAAAAGCAGTTTGCTGCTATAGTCATATAGTGACATAGGAGAAATGAAACACTGCATTACTACACAGAATGCTTAGTTGCTACTTTTTACTTAACCCAAATCACATCTGATATCACTTTATTTAATGAAGGGAAAGGGTTAAATGATCCTCATTTCTACTAGGTTGCAAAGGTTTTTAACAAAACTCCACTCTCCCCCAATCCAGTGAGTTCCCTTATCTTGTATTATTGCCTCCAGGTAGCTAACGCTTGCTTAAGCACACTTTTATTATCTTTAAATAGTAAGAAAACCATTCCCAGTTATGCATATCTCCCTTTTCTTTCTCCCTAGGTAGGGACAGGGCACCCACATACACATACAGAGCTTAGTTAACACATCACAAAAAAACATATTGCCAAAAAGTATTCAGTGTTTTCTTGTGAAACAGTAGCAAGTCCCTTCAGACCATAGGATTGAAAGTGTTCCACTAAAGCCTTAATGTGAATTTGCTCAATGGGACTGTGCATACAGGTGTAGAACAATTATTAGATTTGATATCTGAATGAGCTCAGGTTCCCATTAGAGCCTGACTGCTTCAATGACCCCATTATTTTGTTTCCACTATTCCCAGAACTGATCAATTTAATTATTCTGACTAATGAAACATTTAGGACACGAATTTCTGATTTGTTTTAAACCATATGGGACATCTAAAAGTGGTTCATTAAAAAAAATCACAACATAGAAGAATGAGAATTCTTCTAGAACGTATGAGAATGTGTTAGATGATTAGAAGTAGGGCAGGGCCAAGATCTATGCTGGGAACACAGATATGTCTTTCCTGGAATGGTCCTCTGTTTAGATTACTCCTTATGACCAGTTACATCTTAGCAATTTCATTCTTCCCCGGAATACTAAAAACAGAAAGCATTAATTTGGCAATGGGGGTAAGGGCACAGAGGCAGTTGAACTAAAATCATGTGCTCCCTGCTATATAATACATTCAAATCCTTAAAACAGCTAATGTCCAGAAGGGCAAATAAAACACTTTGCAGAGCAAGCCAATTACAGAGATTCTTTGGCAAGGAGAATAAAGAACAAGAAAAGTAAGAAAATGGAACTAACTTAAGGGCTGATGTATAAAGACTATGGCCTTTTTAGGTAGAAAGTAAGATCAAATTATATTTCTTAATAAAAAGCATATCACCTTTGAAATATTGGATTTTGACATTAACTTTACCTGACTGAAGTGGTACATTAGGAATAGTATGGACCTTAATAAGAAAAAAAATACACTATTTTGATACAGAAATACACTGATTTTGGTAACTGTGACTTCCATCCAACATTACCCATTCTTTCAGTTTACATTAATGAGTATTAAAAAGTTACATGTTTACCTATAGGAAAAGAAGGCATAAAAATATCACTAGTCTCTAAAATTTTACAGATGTCAGTTTATTTCTCATCAGTGAATGCATCTGTCCTTAACAAGAATGAAAGTGACATCAGAATGGTCCCCTTTATCCCTTACATCCTTTCACTAATGATATGTAATGGCTGCTAAGCCCACAATAAATGTGTTTGTGTCTAATCCTATTCCCATCATTTTACAATTCAATCTGATTTCTTTAAAAAAAAATGGGAGTCAGAGGAGATAAGCACAAGTTGCTGCTTTGAGGCATTCCCTGACATTGGCCTTCACTTCGTACTTCTGCTCCACATGCCTAATTTGACAAAGCACACAGAGAATCAGGAGACAATTCTCTTCACTTTCTCTCCCAAACTGTCTGACAGGAGTCAATAGTGATGCTTTCCAACAGCTACACTCTAATGATTTTAGATGAAAGTCTAGGGAGGCTTTCTAGCTATTCCTTAAATTATTTTATTAAAGAGGGGTGTAAAAATGCATTCGCCTCAGTGGGCCTATTCTCCTCCTATGGTTCAACTCAATCCAATTTAACAGTTGGCAGTTTAAATAACAGAAGTTACAGGCTGCCAGGCACAGATGCTTTGTATGCCACTTGAAAGCAAAGGATTCAGAGATGGAAGCAAAAATGGAAAGAAAAAAAGCAGCTTCTCTTCTACAAAAGAATGTCTTTACTAATAGCAGCTGGAAAAAGATTCTCTGAGTGTGTGTCCTTCTCCTACTGTTTTATATAAAGCAGCTATCATACTTTTCTCCCTAGGCTATATCTACTGACAGACTGTCAAAAGCAAACAACTTTTCCCCTTATATTACAACAATCATGCACTGTATTTTTAATGCACTCAAAACAAAGTTTCTTATTATAACATCACAGTGACAATCCTTCCAAAATGTTCAATGTAAAATGATATATTTTAAATATGATAATCATAAAGCAGCCTGTCCATGATTCCTATTTTTAGGTTAAATAAAATATCAACATTTTTAATTCATGTTTAGGTTAACATTGCAATTCAGCTTTTTCCAATATTTAAATGGAATTGAATGTGTTATGGAAAAACTTTGAAGAGAAGAGCAAACTTTAAAATTTGTTCTTTCTTGCATAGGTTGTCCTCCTTACTGTCCACCTGTGACCTTCATCATTTAACATTAGAGAAAAACTCAAACTTCAAGCTAACTGGATGAGCCCATTATTTATTACATATTAGCTAAGTCTCTGTGCCCACCAACTGTGACTTGACTCAATTTTGAATTTACTTAATGATTATTTAGAAGGAATGTCTATTTTTATACAATGTGCTACAATTATAAGGATTAACAGACATAATCCATAAACTTCTGATACATTCAGATTGTAAATTCATTAGTGTGAAGGAAGGGGAGGGATCAAATCAGTCACTGCATCTTAATACATATAAACTAACTACATATACATTTGCGCAAATAAACTAGTAACTTTGGGAGCAACAATGATGTCTGTATCTTTAAATGCCAATATTCTATAGGCTAGATCTGAGGGGAGACATAGTTCAGAAAAAAAAATTATTAATAAAAATATAAATAAATGCCTAAAGTGCCTTCGTATTGAATTATGAGAAACAGCTCTAATCCTGCTTTGCACTCCTTCCTCACCACCTCAGTTTTTGACACCCTGGCTTTAAAGCACTCCAGAGTGGAAGTTAGTTGATATTTTGCACCACATGATTACCTTTCCTAAGCCTTCGACAGCATTTTTAGATGCACCATTACATTATCTACTCCAGGATTTGGTACAGTTTGCTCCGTTTTTGTCTGTCTTTCACCCAGAGAGTTTAGTCACCATTTTATCATGAATGTGAACACCAATTATCCTTGTACCTTTGTTTTTCTTGTGATAAACATTTTCAAACATGTCCATCCCTCATCATAGATTCAAGCAAAAGGGGTACCTGGGTGGCACAGTCAGTTAAGTGCCTGCCTTTGGCTCAGGTCATGATCCCAGGGTCATGGGATCTAGCCCCTGATCAGGCTGTCTGCTCAGTGGGGAGCCTACTTCTCCCTCTGCCTGCTGCTCCCCCTGCTTGGCTTGCTCTCTTTCTCTCTGTCAAATAAATAAATAAAATCTTTTAAAAAAAGATTCAAGCAAAAAGGAGTTTTTGATACCACATCAGTTCTCAATTCATGCAAGTCACTAAAGTGTGTGTGTTGTGTGTGTGTGTGTTTTTTAGACATCTATTTTTAAAAAGAACCTCATGAACTTATACAATAGCTTGGGGATAATCATTGGAACATAGAATTTTAGAGCTGGAAGGGAATTTATGGATTAAGTGAAGATTAACTTCTCATTTTATAGACGATGATACTAACTTCCAGAGAAGAGAATTAACTTATCGTAAATACTCTGCACAATGAAGATATGGAACTGAGAAGCTCAAAGTAGGGAAAGGGATGTAAGATAGTGAACTATATAACCATAATTATTCTATCACTCATTTATTGGATAATATATAATGATGCTTTTATAAAATATGTAGTCATAAAGAAAGATATGACAGATCTTCTGATGATCCTTTATGATAACCACTCTAAAGGAAGAAATTAGGGAGTAACAATAAGTTTAAAACTTCTGTAATTTATAACACAATGCTCAGTATTTCAGTTCTTTGGTAAGGAAAAGTCCATTGGATCCTATATATAGATCTGGTAATGGTGACGTTTTATATATACATTTATATTTATATTACATAATATAAAGTTATATGTATATCCTATATATCCTATAATTTGATTTTCATGGCCCTAAAACATATTTATATCATGTATTGCCCACAAAGTCCTTAAAGTACACATTTATACAAAGACCTGAGAAGAAAAGAACACAGTTGTCTGGGCTAGTGTCTTGGTGAGATACACTTTGGGATGGATACACACAAACATATGTAAATATATCTATATATGTACATATTTGATGTTTGGCACCACATCTTTTTTAAAAAGGCATTAGGTTTCTGTATAGTTTAGACTGAAAAGTTAAAAGCTCATCTACTTACAAATTTAAGTTAGAAAAGTCACTGCACTGCCCTCTGGTAATTTCAACGTGTTCCACATTGTTGATGGAAGGAGCTCAGAGTTCCTGGTATCACGTTAATGTTCACTGTCACTGCTTTTAACAATCTTTATCCTAGCCTTAATGTTACTTACATAGAATACGTGTTTTAATATTTTAGATACTGTTTGTATGGTCTTGCTGTGAGCTGGGTATTTTAATTTAGGTTGAATGGTGATAAAATGTTATTCAAAGCCCACTGTCAGGTGAGCAAGTTCAATGAGAAGTCTGTTTCATAAAGTCTCTATTTCCAATTATTCTCTGGAATCTGAGTGAGCTGTACATTATCAACAGAAGTATTTAGAACTCAACTAGAAAGCAATACCTTTTTTGCATGCATTCTTTTTTTTTTTAAAGATTTTATTTATTTATTTCACAGAGGGAGAGAGATCACAAGGAGGCAGAGAAGCAGGCAGAGAGAGGGGGAAGCAGGCTCCCCGCTGAGCAGGGAGCCCGATGCGGGCCTCGATCCCAGGACCCCGAGATCATGACCTGAGCCGAAAGCAGAGGCTTTAACCCACTGAGCCACCCAGGCGCCCTTGCATGCATTCTTTATGCCACTTACTTTTGGGTATCTATTTTTTTTTTAAAGATTTTATTTATTTATTTGACAGAGAGATTACAAGTAGGCAGAGAGGCAGGCAGAGAGAGAGAGGAGGAAGCAGGCTCCCCGCCAAGCAGAGAGCCCGATGCGGGCCTCGATCCCAGGACCCTGAGATCATGACCTGAGCCGAAGGCAGCGGCTTCAACCCACTGAGCCACCCAGGCGCCCTTGGGTATCTATTTTAAAATGCTGTTCCTTTCACTGATTTTAACTCAAATTCTTTTTCTGTACAACTACTTTCTCATCAAGGTTTTTTACACCTGTGAGCCACAAACATAGTGTGACTAAGAGCAAAAGGAGATGGAAGTCTGTGTATACATGGTTACATATATGAATCTCATTACATTGTAGTCACATTTCCTATTTCTAAAATATTATCTTTCCTCCCAGACTCTTCCTTTTTTGGTCAAATAAGACAGTTTTTCAATTCATCTTTCTATATGCTTCATACAAGTATCCCCCTTCCCCCACCTTAAAATTTGGGCTATCATCTTGTGCACATTTCCAATATGAGTAACATTCCAGCAGTCACACAGAAGCTAGTATTGCAATCATTCCAATGTAGCCTTAATAATTATATTATATGATGAGTCAGAAAACATTCTCATAGTTAGTACACTTTATTGTACTAATCACCCCTTGATGCTTCTATTTAGTCCCTATAGCTTGTTATTTATGGTTTCCCACACCTTACTTCAAAAGTTTCCTTGTTTGCCTTATGTGCTATATTATGTAATGCTATGTTAATTTCCTACTGTAATTAGCATGTCAATAACGTACCAATTTAAATAAAACTTCAAATTTTTTTATCGGCTCATTAAGTTTTATTTAATTGAAATCATTAAGTACATAGTCTTGCTTCATGTTTGGATTCCACTTAAACTGCTTATATAATTTTGAATTGCTTTGCAGCAAATCTTCTATATGCCCTTATAATAATTTTATAGCAAAAGTATACATTAAATGAGGAAATCAGCACACTTTAAAAAAAAGATTTTTCTTAAAATATGCAGCTTTCTAAAAATTTATTGTGTATGTTACAAACTATACTCTGAGCCGTAACACACAGTGTGCCTTCTTTTTGTTGGGAACTAGCCCCTTGAAAAACACCATGGCAAAAAGGAGGAATGTTCTAGGCTCTGAAGAGAACTGTCTACTGAACTGATGCTCAGTTTTTGTCAAACAAGGATAGGGATAATATTTCAGACTTCACATGGTTACTATCAAGATCAAATAAAATCTTCTCTGTACAGTGCCAGGCAACAACGTGTGGCACATAGTAGGCATTCAATTCGTTCAGCGTTAGCTGCATATAAACTTGAGCCTTAGCTGTGTGTGCCAACCTGGGATGAGGGAGAACAACTATCAACTGACAGGTAAAGGTCAAGAATGACCTACTGAGCATTCAGAGAAAGGTAGAGAAAATAAGCAATAATAAGCTTACACTTTGTGTATTTATTTAGTGGGGGCAAAGAATTTATACTGAGGAAAGATTTAAAATGCAGCCTGTCAGGATTTATGAGGAAAAGATTTCCTCTATTCTCATTACCATAATAAACAGTGATCAAAAAATGTCTCATCAGACTTATGGAAGATAATGAAGGGAAGTACAACTTCAATTACATCTCTGATTTATTTATAGATAATGTTGCAACATCTCAAACACTGAACATCATATTTTACCACAATCTATTTGCAAAGATGTGTGTATGTATATGTGTTTTAGGGGTATGATGGGGAATCACTTTTCATTTCATTCTTTTCAAATTAAAATGCACTTAAATAACTGTTTCGGAAAGAAAATGCAAATGAACATTAAACTACATTCCTTCACATTCTCTTCTACTATGTCTCAACATACACACATTATAGCTATAATCAGTGTTTATATACTCTCTTGTGATCTACTTCTTTCATTTAACATTGTTTTGTGTATACATTTCCATGAATTGTCATGCAATGGAACCACCTGTTTCCCTACAGCTCTCCCAATACATCACTTTGTGCTCAGACATTGTAAAAGATATATGCTTCTACCTTACTATTATTTTATTTTTGAGAGAGAGCAAGCACATGTGAACTGGGCGTGGGGAGGAGCAGAGGGAGAGGGAGAGAGAGAGAATCTTAAGCAGGCTCCATACCCAGCACAGAGCCTGACATGGGGCTTGAACCCAGGCCCCTGAGATCATGACCCAAGCCAAAATCAAGAGTTGGACACTTAACCAATTAAACCACCCAGGTACCCCTCTACCTTACTGTTATTTTTAGTTTCTTTACTTGATGGTGAAAAGTGTGTTTTTCCATGTGATGACTTATTGTGTATGTTTTTTCCCTGTAGACTTCCTCTCTTCATCTCTTTCTTTCCTTATGTGAACTGCCTTCTGAACCATGTCTGCAATCCCCTTACACATTATGTATATTATCAACATGGCCAAATTTGTTGATTACGCCACCAAAACTCTATAACTAAATGGTATAGCTATATACCTAATCATTGCCAATACTAATATGCTTTGAAACCCAATATCCAAATGGTCTCCAATTCCTCTGATAAGTCTCTAAAATTTTTCTCAATCTATTCTTCTCTCCCAGATGACTTTGGTCTCTCAACAGTTTTATTTATTTTTAATTGTTTTTAAATTATATTTGTAGCAAGAATTATTATCAAACTCCCCTCATAGGGCCAGAGACCCTTGTGGTGTTAACAAAAGACTTATCCATCATGTAGCACACTACCTACACTTGTGGTTCATCAGCCAGCCAGTAGTCTCAGCTCTAAGCTCTAAGGATGTGCAGCCACAGTTGGTTTTTACAGTCTAACCTAATCTCATTCACAGCCCAGCCTTATATCCTCATTGTTCCCATGAATTCTATATTACATCTAAATGGACTACTCATTGTTCCTGAATATTTCTTCTTGCTTTTCTTCTACCAGGTCTTTGTTCACTTCATTTCATCCTCCTTATTAGGCTCTGGTCCCCTTTCTCACTACTTTACTCCAAATGGCTATTTTACACATCCTTTACACTTCATCTCAAATATGAATGACTTTCTAAAGCTTTTTATGATTATTTCTCAAATGAATATAGCTTCACCTATCTATGAACCCCAGAGCAGTTTGTAGCTTCTTTACCTTCCCAGGTAAGAATTATTTGTTTGCTTTACCCCCTTGGAATAGTTTGTAAGCTATTGAGGACAGAGGCTGCGACTCATATTTTTCTGCAAATGCTTTGCGCATAATTGGTGTTCAATATTTTTTCTTGAATTAAATATCCTCCAAGGTCTGAAAACTCTTATGACACCAACATTGTCTCATACATGTTTGGATCATCCCAGCACTTAACACATGTATGGAATGAATTTTCTCATTTTTCTTATAAAAGTAAGAAACATGAATGCTCTCAAGGTTACATAATTGGATATAACTTTCAATAATATATATATATATATTCTTATCTTATTCTTATCTTCCTAAATATAAGGCATGCCTCCCCACTCATTATGTCTCAGAAAAAAGCAACTATCTCATATTCAAGTACTTGTAAATTCTTTAATTATAAGGGGCTTTATCTAAATTATTTTATTTTTAATATTAAAGTACTCTCTAGAGGACACAGTCTGGGACCTCAATTAATGTGAGTTTTAGGTGGTTATAGAATTGTGGTGGGGGTTAAAGACAATGAAATGTGACATAGATCTAAGGATTATTTACAGGGTGTGACTTCACAGTATTAACTTATAAAAAAGACTGAAAGATCACTTAAAATTGCAATATAAAGAAGATAAAAGATACAGACATTTAGAATGAATGGAATAATCAACTTACCTAGTGTTATGCAAATGGATATTTGTGGCTTGAGATCAAAATGACAGTGATGCTAGCATACACTGATTAGTACTGTACCTTTACCTAACAACTTCGATGAACATGAATGTAGTGTCTTCCAGAAAACTGTTAGGTGACTCAAAATTGGTTCTCACGCTTATAGAAACATTGATGTCAGATATATTTGTGAAGAATTTGAACAAAACTGTTTTACAAAATGGGATGGTGGAGGAAGAAAGTAGTAGTTCTTCATGAAGATATTATTTCATACCATATGCAATGCGAATATATCTGTGTAGTTAAATTTGTTATAATTAGATATTTTACTGTGTCATCTACATTTCCAAAAGGCTATCTATATTCAAGATGGTCAAAAAACTTAAAAAAAAGGAAGGAGACAAACCATAAGAGACTCCTAATCTCAGAAAACAAACTGAGGGTTACTGGGGGGTGGGAGGGTAGGGATATGGTGGATGGGTTATGGACACTGGGGAGGGTTTGTGCTTTGGTGAATGCTGTGAAAGATGTAAGCCTGATGATTCACAGACCTGTACCCCTTGGGCAAAGAATAAAAATAAAATTAAAAAAAGTCATATTAGGAAAATGGAGGCACACCTTATCCATCATATCTGTTATAGCTTTTGAATTCAGTATAATACGCATGGTTCTAAAGCCCGCAATGACAGTAAGAACTGCCATTTACTTAGCATTTACTAGGTGCCATGCACTTCATTAAGTGACTTGTATATCTTACATATCAATGACTCTTCAAACAATCCTATAGAGTAGGTATTATGAAGCCATTTTACAAATGAGGAATGTGTCTCCAAGAAATTAAAAAGCTTGCTCAAGACCATGCAGTTAATAAGCAGCAGACATCAGTGAAGTTTCAAAGGCTATAACTTGAACCACTATACCATAATGCCTCGAGGAGCACTGAGTCTGAATTTCTAAGTCCATCACTTTGACAGGATGGTGTTATATTTAAACAAACGTGAAGTCAAAAGTAGGACAAGAAGGAGTTCTGTAATCCATAAACGCATTACCATCTTCAATACTAACCCTTTTAATACATTTTTTATTTTTAAAAAATTTTAAACTAAAAACCTAAAGAATACCATACTCATAATCTATTTAGCCTCCCAATTCTATTTCTTGTGAGAGTCACCTCTATAAAAAGGAGTGATTTGTCCTCTGCTTCTCTAACCTTCTATTTGCTATCAATGTGTTTACAGCGCATGAATTGACCTGAATTATTTTACCTTTTAAAATGTGCTATTTCATTACAACTTCTGGGATAACTTATTCCATAAGGCATGTATAACACATGCCCTTCCCCACTGTTCACCTCTGTAATGTTTCAAGGATACTCCTTAGTTTCAATACTCTTGGGTTTTGTAAACAGGTTTGCGTCTATCCTGCCCAAACCTTTTATGATGTTATGATTTGATGGACTCTAAGCATAGCCTTACTCAACCATTATCTTTCCCAACAGAAGAGCCCTAATATTTTAGCCTTTCTTAACAGGGAATCCTCACTATTTGCTGGTTCACTGCAAATGCTTTCTCTTATGTGATACAGCTTTTTAAAAAGAAGGAGCAAGCAGAATTATATGAAGTCTGGAGGACCTTAATCCTATACTAGGGAAGTAGAATGTCTTCTGTTTGGATACCAATCTCTTTCCAGATGTTGACCAGAAAACTGTTGACCTTTGTGGGTACAGTACCTTCCTGAAATAATTTGAGGTATTTTTGGACCAATGCAAAACTAATTTGCACAATCCAACTATATTTACTGTGTGATTGTATACCACAAAGTGGTTACATTGGAGTAGGTAATTATGACCTAGGTATTCCCCTTGCCTACAGCCTAGACTAACATGAATTGAGTAATTATAGAGTTTCCTTAATATCTACCTTAGTTTTAAGTTCTGTCCTGAATACAGGCTGCTTTGCCAATTAAACTTCCTGAAGGATCTGCCTCAAATTTCATGTTATAAGTAGATGTAGCATGATACAGTGGAAAGAGCACAGAATGTGGACTCAGATATCCTAGGCTCAAATTTTGCTTAGCATCATTCAAGCCAGGAAACTAAGAATGGGTCATTTAACCTCTCTAATCCTTAGTCTCCTCACCTGCAATATGAGGAGAGAAGCCTTATCTTACTATGTTCACAAGTTTCTTCTGAGGATTAAACAAGATATTGTAAAATTAGTAAATAATAGCATATCAGGTAATCATAAAGTTTTATTATAATTGGTATTATTACCTGCAAGACTTATCCAAAGATAAACCCTCTTTCAAATGAGCCACTTTGTAACTTTTCTACTGTTGGCTCTCTATTTTATACTATGATCACTTGAAAAAATATTTATGATTTTACAGCTGCATTCATAATAAAAAAAAGCAATTTTTCCATGCCATTATTTTACCACTTTCTTTTTAGTTCAGGTTCTTCAGCACAAGCCACTCTGATGATGTCTAAAACCAAGATATCAAATGACACTGTCATGATCTGGAAATGTCTGCAAAGTCCAATGGGAAGTCTTAGTAAATGTCAGAGTACCTCTAAGGCAAGGCAGATCTTCAGGATGGATAATGATTCAAGAGTTTTAGTACTAAAGATACAGCAGGGTGCTGGGAAAAGGCCTGCTTGAGGCTCAAAGGTCAAGCAGTACAAGCTTAATGCTGAGTAAAGTAAAAGGTCACTTAGCATCGTGTTTGGTGTTGCTGAATGGGTGCAGGGTGATGTAACAGATAAAGTCAACTAACACTTCCA
This sequence comes from Ailurus styani, assembly GCA_002007465.1. NCBI lineage: Eukaryota > Metazoa > Chordata > Mammalia > Carnivora > Ailuridae > Ailurus > Ailurus styani. The sequence goes on along the minus strand of LNAC01001141.1, from coordinate 362,565 downwards.
TTTCAGGAGGTGTCAGAAGAGATACTTTCATCCTTTTCCCTTCCTTTCCGGCAAGTAATTACTTAGAAAAGCGAACAACTGAAAACACATCCTAGGTTCAGTAGTCAGTAGTCTACGGTTGTTGAGTAGCTTTTTTTTTTCTTTTTTAATTTATTTTTTTTTTATTCTTTGCCCCAGGGGTACAGGTCTGTGAATCATCCGGCTTACATCTTTCACAGCATTTACCAAAGCACAAACCCTCCCCAATGTCCATAACCCATCCACCCTATCCCTACCCTCCCACCCCCCAGTAACCCTCAGTTTGTTTTCTGAGATTAGGAGTCTCTTATGGTTTGTCTCCTTCCCCATCCCATCTTGTTTCATTATTTTTCCCTCCCTACCCCCCACGACCCCCAACCCTGCCCCTCAAGTTCCTCATATCAGANTTGAGTAGCTTTTAAAAGGCATTGTAGTGGAGATAACTCACAGACTTTAAGAGAAATTATCTCTCTATATCTCTTAAGAATGGTCCTGGGGCGCCTGGGTGGCTCAGTTGTTAAGCGTCTGCCTTTGGCTCAGGTCATGATCCCAGGGTCCTGGGATCAAGCCCCACATCGGGCTCCCTACTCTGTGGGAAAGCCTGCTTCTCCCTCTCCCACTCCCCCTGCTGGTGTTCCCTCTTTCGCTGTATCTCTCTCTGTCAAATAATAAAATCTTAAAAAAAAAAAGAACTTTACAAATCTCCAAATTCTTTAAAAAAAAAAAAGAATGGTCTTACTGGTATGTCTATCACTGGCAATTTAATTTTTGATTTTTCTTTTAAAGCAAAACAAACATATACAGAAACCTGAAAAAGAAATTGATTCAAGTAGGTAACATTAAATCAAATAATACACAAATAATATATGACAGTTATATAATGATAAGCACCGCACCAAGAAATCCCCAATAACACTATCCCAATACTATCACCACCAATAACAAAATAGTCCTCAAAATAGAAAATTAAAGGTATTTCCCCCCCTCGTCTACTTCAAATAATTATTATAGAATGCTGAGATATACGGTAATATATGAAAGTTAGCCCTACATATTCATAATCTGAAGGACTTGTTGCAATGGTTAGCATAATAAAATCCTTGTTAGTGTAATGGTACATTTAAAGTATAATTAGAGCTGGACCTAAGAGTTCTTCACATGGCATCATCAGGGGTTGAAGAAAGTGAAATAAAAAAAAATGACACATTTGAGAAAGAGAATATATATTTTAAACTCCGTTTAATCTAGTCAGAGCATTCAAGCATTTATTGTAGTAGACCACTAGGGTTTATACAGGTTAGACTGCTAAACTACTTGAGGACATCTTCCTGTTTTTAACACCTAACATGGGCCCTGCCACAAAGTTTGTGGTCAATAAAACTATGTTGAATTAAACTTAAAGAAATTTTGCTGTCATTAGGACTTAGAGTCTTATATGTAGATGGAAAAAATAATTGGACAGCAAATGAGTGAAAATAGATGCTAGGAATTTAGATGAGTGACTCTCTTTTTCATGTTTGTATGTCTGGCATCTAGTGCTGCTCCAGGCATGTGGGCAACCCTCAGGAAATGCTGAGATATCAGTGTGTCACATAGAGAAGGTGAAATTTGATCTGGGTCCTAAGAGGCAGGTAGGATTTGAAGAGGTTTGTTTCCAACACTTCTTAGCAACAGTTTCTAATGAAGGTAGAGAGCCTGGGTGGCTCAGTCGTTAAGTCAGGTCATGATCCTGGGGTCCTGGGATCCAGCCCTGCATCAGGCTCCCTGCACCCTGCTCAGAGGGAAGCCTGCTTCTCCCTCTCCCACTTCCCCTGCTTGTGTTCCCTCTCTCACTGTGTCTCTCTCTCTCAAATAAATAGAGTCTAAAAGAAAGAAAGAAAAGAAAGAAAGAAAGAAAGAAAGAAAGAAAGAAAGAAAGAAAGAAAGAAAGAAAGAAAGGAAAGAAAAGAAAAGAAAAACTAGACAGGGACATCCCTCCCCTAACCCCATAAAGATTTATGAGTCTCTTCCTTGTTAAAGCACGACCTCTTTTACTATGATGTGATACCTATCCCAATTTTCTGGTAGGTCAGGTTTGTATAAATCAGAGTTGGATATTGGAGTAGAGGGCAAATGTCAGTGAATATCTGTCTTGCTCTAGAATACGGCTACTTTTGACTTAAAATTCTCACGGTTTCATATTATTTAAGTATGTATTTTGTTGCTTAAATTTTTACTTTGTTCTTGATTATTTTAATTCAGCAGATATTTGCTGTATCTACTCTTCACATGGAAACAAAAAGTGAGCACATAAAATAGAGATGTAATACAACAGTATGGATGGTTTTAGCATTTTTAAAAAGCTCTGGATGACTCTATTTATGGTAAATTATGTGAGCTGTTGTCATTGTTGTCAGGGAATTTTTCCCCCTGGTATTTGTTCTTTTTATTTCTAGATCATTTCAACATAAAAGTGCCTTGACATGGCAAGGAGAGTTGCTTAAAACTTATTATTTACAACAACTTATCACTGCAAGTCAAAACTGTCTCAATATGGTACACTAATAAATCAGATGCATTTGATGCTGAATCTAATGTAACACAGGAGCTGTAATCTGTAACCCCCAATTATATACATTTTAGTTTGAAGTAGTCTGTTTTCGTTGATCTCACAGTAAATAAGTTTTCTATTTGAATATATATTTATTCTAATAAAACACCATTCTTGTCTTTTCTCTATTTTAGTTAGATGTAAGATTTATTTGGAAAAGTTTTCTCTGCATAAAAGAAAAAGTGTTTGAGAACCACTGCTCTAGTCTTTTCCTCTAAATTGCTTCTGAAGATCTCTTTCTAAAACCTGAATTTGACCATGACCCTCTTCTGTTTAAAACCTGTCCATGGATCCTATGTCATATAAAAGTCAAACCCCTTGGTACCAGAACTCTTCTGGGTTATGGTCTAATCCCCCAACCCTACCTCTCTCCTTGCCCCTTCACATCTCTACCATAAACCATATACTTTTGCAGTCATAGGACCATGGCATAGCTTCATTTCTTCCAACTTTTTGTTTATTTATTTTGAGAGAGAGCCCACAAGGGGGGGAGGGGGAAGGAAGGGGGAGAGAGAGAATCTTAAGCAGGCTCCAGGCCCAGTGCAGAGCTCAATGCTGGGATTGATCTCATGACCCTGAGATAATGACCTGAGCCAAAATTAAAAGTTGAATACTTAACCAACTGAACTACCCAGGCACCCCTCTCCTAGCTGTGCTCAATACCTAGGATACTGACTACACAGTCTGGCGTCTTTATCTACTAGGAAACCACTTTTTATCCTTCAAATTTCAACCTAAATATAAAGCCTTCCCTGATAGCCTGCTATCTTCTGTCATAAAGAGTTAGTTTCTTTCTTCCACTGCATTCACCTAGCAACCTGTATACACCACCATTATCCAACTCAACAAATTTTAAGATGACCTTTTGTTTCCACCTTGATTTCCCCAACTAAACTGTCAATTATATAGGGATAATGATGTATCCTATCATATCTTTGAATCCCTGCTACTCAGGACAGAATCTAGTTCTTTGATATTAAGTAATATATACTTGCTGAATAAATAAAAAGTGGCTAACTTAGAATTCATCCACTGCCCAGAGACTAGGGTCGATGTTTACCTCTGTTTAATAAACTCCTTCCTTGGAATATAAAATTAATAGTATAAATAAGATTATAAGGAGAGTATTTAAAATGCTTAAGAGAACAAATTTTTCAAATTCCCTCAAGTACTTTATAAGCATTAATTTACATACAACTGATATGCTAATTGCAATTTAGCCATATTTGTTCATCAATATTGGGCTCTTAAGGACCTCTATTAGATAACGGTTTGAATAACTGAACATGTTAACTTAGTTAGAGCTCCTGAACATACTAGAGATAAATAAAAATGCATTTGGCAAAGAATAAAAATAAAATTTAAAAAAATGCATTTCTTTAAAATTATTCTATAATTCAAATAATTTTCTCTAAATCAAAATGATCCTTCCAATTTTGCAAGATGCTTTATTAACTACTGTTCATTTCTTTCTATAGTACTTAAATCCATTCATTGTTACTTTAAGGATAAAAAATATTCACAAGGGTATTGACAGAGGCTTTCTATTATATATTATAAAACCCAAATACTTTGGCATGAAATAGAATGTCCTCTACCATCTACTGCCTGTTCAGTCTCTCATATGTATTCCACTTGTGTATCCTACCACTCCCTACAACTAACCCTATAGTCCAGTTACACCAACTCCTTTCTTAAAGGATGCTAGGTCTTTCCATGACATCGTATTTTTGTACATATTCTTGCTTTTCTCTGGAATGTCCTTTGCACACTCATGGACATGAATTCACCAAAGAACTCCAATACCCTTCATCCCATGCCTCAGAAGACAGTTCCATAACAAAGCCTTTTTGGTCACCTAAGACAGTGTTAGTCACCCTTTTTTCTGTGTTCCCAAAGCATTTTGTTGAGACAGTCACCCTATTTACAACTATAGTTCATCACATTTAGCATAATGGTGTCTCCATAAAAATATTTCAACTCTCACTTTTGTTGTTAGCTCTCTTTTCTTATCTCCCTCTCTTGAAAACTATCGAGTGAAATAAAACACAAAACTGAAGGAAAGGAAGATTGAATTTCTTAATAAGAATTTCTTATTTCTTTCCACGTAACTACTTTCTTCAAGAATGTGGATCTGGTTTGCAGCCAATGGTCACACAAGTATTTCTTTTTTGGCAGTACAGCTATCGCCATAAAGAAGCATTATAACTCAATGAGACCCATATTCTTCCTCTCTTCCATTGACTGGTTTAAGTCAAAATAGATACAGATGAGTAATGACAGAATGTAATCCAGGAAAAAGACATACATTAATAATGCAGACACTAGACACAGATTATAAAGCATCAAAGAAACATATACCAAATGTCCCACCAGTCTGTTTTTTTTTTAAACCTCTTTAGGAAGGGCTTGGCTGAAACTAATTTATAATATGTTGTCTATTGATGAACTCCAGCACAAATGCTGAGAGATCTACAGCTGCCCTGTTTGGAGATCTCTACTAGGTTTAGAGTGGCTTTTGGTCTAAAACCTGTGTGGAACAGATTAGTTTTGGGGTCATTGTTTTAAGTGTCTAGGAGATGCCAGGCATAATTAGATTTTATTTATGTTGCACACACTTACAGTAAATGCTATAACTTACTTTGTGCCAAGAGCTAATTTCAGCATGTTACAAATATAAATGTACTTCATAACTCTATGAAGTATTTAATCAGATTATCTCCATTTTATACATGAGGAAAATGTGGCACAGAGAAGCCAAACAACTTGCCTGAGTCATACAAATATTAATTTGTGGAGCTAGGATTTAAATCCAGGTCGTTTGTCCTCTATAATCCAGGCACTAATCACTATTCTATCCTGCCTTCCAGTGATTAATATGGATCCAGAGTAGGGAATGTTTTCAGCCTTTCCCAATTTTTTGGATTATAGGTTAGTTTCAGGATCCCATCAGACTTCATGATTTATTCAATGTCTAAAGGGTGAGAAGGCTTATAGCAGGTACTGTTGAAGTCATATGAAGGAGGCATGTAGTCTTTGAATGAGTTAAGCATAAAGGCCATATGTAGACCAAAGAAAAAATTAAGGATATTTTAAAAGCTTTAAACATATCAAGAGGTTTCTCAAACACTGAAAGGAATGGATGGAAGGGCTTTGGATTCTATGCAACAATTCTCCTGTAGGTTAGAAGTAGCATCTGTGAGGCAATCACTAGACATGATGCTATGGATTGTCTTGGCTAGTCTATCCATCACAATAGGACTAACCATTAGTGGAACTATATATATTCTAGTAGTATACCAAAGGAAGGCTGAAGAATATGAAAATCAAATTTAGTATGTGTCTATTATGTATGTGAATATATAACGTATGTACAAGTAAACATATACACAAGCACATATAACTAATATACAACTAGAAATATATAACTATAAATTGTTGAGAATTTACTATATGCCAGACTGTGCTAAATGCTTTATGTAGATTATCAATCATCACATCAAGTCTATCATATAGGCATCATTATTTACCTCCTTTTACAGATGAGAAAAATGAGGTACAAAAGAAGTATAGTAATTTAGTAAGTGGGAATTTTCAGGATATAAACCGACGCTGTCTAGCACCATAGCCACATAATCTAGCACATATAATTTGAGTTAGGTCTTATGATTTCTAATATTTTCTTAAAATGCTTTGTCTTTACATTTTATTGATCTTGTTTTTTAACCTACTCATTACAAAATGTCTTTTAAAGTCGGCCAGAACATAGAATTAAGAATTTGGTGAAATGTCAAAAGTTGCAATTTTGTGTTTCAGCACTGGGTTATGCTGAATATTTTCCCTCTTAAGATTTCTGTTTCATGGGGCACCTGGGTGGCTCAGTGGGTTAAAGCCTTTGCCTTCGGCTCAGGTCATGATCTCAGGGTCCTGGGATGGAGCCCCGCGATGGGCTCTCTGCTCAGCAGGGATCCTGCTTCCTCCTCTCTCTCTGCCTGCCTTTCTGCCTACTTGTGATCTCTCTCTCTCTCTGTCAATTAAATAAATAAAATCTTTAAAAAAATTTAAAAAATGAAATTAGTTTAAAAAAAAGATTTCTGTTTCAGGTTTAAAAAACTGCTACATATATAATATCCCTAGTAAAATGTCCATTGTGTTTGTCATTAAGGGAGTCTTAGAAGTTAAAGGCAATAAAGTCTGTCCTTGCGATGCCAAAAACCAAAACAAAACAGAACAAAATCCTTAATATAGAGAATGGTAAAAACGTCTGGCTTATTGGCTAATGTGTGATATGTGAATGGCATCCAATTCTCTGTTACATTTAACAGAAAAAAATCAAATGCTATAAAAATGTTGTGAATATTTAATTATCATAATTAAAATGTATTCTGAAGTAGTAAATTTCTTTGGCACGCTGTGATAAGCTGATACATGTACAAGGCAATTGTAAAATCAAAATTAAACACATTTAGTGCATAAACCAGTAGTAAGAATAACATAAATTATGTTTACTATTATAGAAATAAACATGGTGTTATGAGCTGAATTGTGTCTCTCCAAATTCCTATATTGAAGCCCTAATCCCCAGTAGCCTAGAATGTAACTGTATGTGGAAATTGGGCCTTTAAAGAGGCAATTAAATTAAAGTGGGTTTGTTAGGGTGGCCTTAGTGCAATATGATTTGTGCCCTAATAAGAAAAGAAAATCAGGGCATAGACCACAAAGAGAAAGGAATGACCATATGAAAACACAGTGAGATGGCAGCCACCTGCAAGCCAAGGAAAGAAGCCACAGAAGAAACTGAACCTGCAATATCTTGATCTTGGACTTTTAGCTTCCAGAATGGTAAGGAAGAAAAGTTATTTAAGCCACCCAAACTGTAGTATTTGTTAAGCAAAGCTAGAAAACTGATACACAAAGTAATAATAAATCAATAACTATTTCCAGCCCGGCATATTTCTTTGAGTTAAAAGTTTTTACTTTTGGGCTGTTTAGATAGGAGCATATATATTATTTTTCCATTCAGAATTGTATTATCACTAAAACAAACTCTAGCCATCATGAGATTTTCTTTTTATTTTATTTTATAGGAAAGAAATCTGTATTTTCAAAAAGAAAATCATAATAATTGAAGAATGAAATGGAATACATCTGTATATTGGGGTGATGGTTCCAGAGCATAAAAACTTATTCCTCAAAGCAGGTACACTCAAATATAATTTAGCCCTGAATATTATGATTCCATACATTGGAAGTCCATTATTTAACTGAGGTTGCATTAATTGCTGATTTGATTTATTTGCAAAACTGACTTCCTGATTTTTCATGCAAACTTCACATTCTCTTCTCTAAATATGTATAAGCAAAATAGCTTAGATGGATTAAGATATTTAGCTTTTTCATTCCTAAGAAATATGGTAGATAGTAGCTCAATAAATATTTCATCGATAAATGAATAGAAAATTTTTCCTCCTTAAGTGGCTTTGTCGGTTTCTATACTCAAAATCACTGAGTTTATAGCTAGGGAGAAAATACCAAATACCATCTAGTTCAACAACCTCCTTTTATGTCAGGGGAGATTCCTGAGACCTAGAGAGCCTTAATGACCAGATCAAGGTCACACAGTTGTAGACTAAAATCAGTCTTTTGACTCAAGTCTATACTCTTACCATGATCACTAGTCTGAGTCAGTGCTACTTTAGCAAATCACTAAGTCAGAAATCTTTCATACACAACTATGGGATATTTATCTCATTTTCCAGTTCATGCAATAATTTGTTTGCCTTTGCTTTCACATTGCCATTTCTGTAGAATGGGGAGAAGGAAAACAAGATATTTTAAAAATGTCTGAGGAAGGAAGTTACATGAGGAATTACCAGCATGGGAAACTTTATTCTTTGGAAATAAGCAGAGTGAGAAATCTACCTAGGCTTTCTAAAAATAGCCATTGGATGAAACAAATTATGAGGAAAAAATAAAGAAAATAAACAACCATGACATGACTGTTTTTACCGAATCATAACAATGCAGATATTAGTTTCAAAATTCATACAATCAGACAATACCCAGGAAGTGTTACTGATATCATTTATCATCACCTGCAGCTATGACAAACTCAAAACCAGGTCTGGACTACACAGATTAGTGTTACCAGGCAAAATTTCAAAGTAGGTGGCTTCCACCTATTTTATAGCACTCTTTCACTGCCTCTTTGTGGATGTATAGGGACTTCCTGCTGTCATAATTCCCAAAGAGGTTCTCTCACCAAGTTCTCCCTTTTCTATATTACTTCTTCCATTATCCCTGTTCCTCAATGATATATTGCATTCACTCAAAATCCATAAAGAAGTCAGAGTGGAGTACTTAATATGAAGGTGTAAAATACTGATAGCATTAGATGCTCTCATTTGAATTTTAAGGAAGATTTTGTTTAATTAAATGCAGCCCTGGGGCACCTGGGTGGCTCAGTTGGTTAAGCATCTGCCTTTGGCTCAGGTCATGATCTCAGGGTTCTGGGATCAAGCCCCGTGTCAGGCTCCCTGCTCAGTGGGGAGTCTGCTTCTTTTCCCTCTGCCTGCTTGTGCTCACTCTTTCTCTCTCAAATAAATAAAATCTTTAAAAAAAACTGAAATGCAGACGGAATTGGTAGATATGTGAAAGATCTTTTTGGGCAGATGAGTCTTCATAATTCTGCTTATTTATCTCTCTTCAGAAGAAGTGTTCTAAGAACTTCTCATCCTATTTAGATCTCTCTTCTAGATTTTTGGGCTCAGAGTTAAGTGTTGTTGTCCTGTGCATGGTAGTGGGAGATGGTTGCAAGGCAGAAGATGAGAAACAAAAGTAATCTTTCCTAACCTAACCATTCCTAATTTGAATGACTTTCATTTCTTTTTCTTATCTGATTGTTATGGCCAGGACTTCCATTACTATGTTGAATAAAAGTGGTGAGAATGGACATCCTTGTCTTTTTCCTGACTTTAGATGAAAAGCTCTCTTTTTCACCATTGAGTATGATGTGGGTTTTTCACATATGGTCTTTATTATTTGGAGGTATACTCCCTCTAAATCCACTTTCTTGAGAGTTTTTAACATGAATGGATGTTGCACTTTGTCAAATGCCTTTTCTGTATCTATTGAGGTGGTTGTATGGTTTTAATCCTTTCTCTTATTAATGTGATGTATCATGTTAATCGATTTTCAAATATTGAACCACCTTTGCATCCCTGGAACAAATTCCACTTACTTGTCATGAATGATTTTTTAATGTACTGTTGGATTTGGTTTGCTAATATTTTCTTGAGGATTTTTACATCTGCATTCACCAAAGATATTGGCCTGTACTTCTCTTTTGCTATGGTGTCTTTATCTGGTTTTAGTATCAGGGTAATGCTGGCTTCATAGAATGAATTTCAAAGATTTCCTTCCTCTTCTATTTTTTGGAATAGTTTGAGAAGAATAGTTATTAACTTTTCTTTAAACATTTGATAGAGTTCACCTGTGAAGCCATCTGGTCCTAGAATTTTTTTTGGGGGGGTGCTGATTACCGATTTAATTTCATTTCTATAACTGGTCTGTTCAAATTTTGTATTTCTGCCTGATTCAGCTTTGGGAGGTTATATATATCTGTGAATTTATCCATTTCTTCTAGGTTGATTTGTTGGCATATAAATTTTCATAGTATTCTCTTATAATCCATTGTAACTCTGCGGTGTCAGCTATTACTCCTGCTCCTTCATTTCTGATTTTTTTTTGAGTCCTCTTCTTTTTTTGATGAGTTAGGCTAAAGGCTTATCAATTTTGTTGATCTTTTCAAAGAACCAGCTCCTGGCTTCATTGATCTGTTCTATTGTTTTGTTTTGTTTGTCTCTATTTCATTTACTTCTGGCCTAACCTTTATTATTTCCTTTGGGCTTTGTTAATTCTTTTTCAAGCTCCTTTAAGTATAAGGTTAAATATTTGAGATTTTTCTTGTTTCTTGAGATAGGCCTGTATCGCTACAATCTTCTCTCTTAGAACAGCTTATGCTGAATCCCAAAGATTTCGGATCATTGTGTATTCATTTTCATTTGTTTCCATGTCTTTTTTGATTTCCTCTTTGATATCTTGGCTGACTCATTCATTGTTTAGTAGTGGTTATTTAGCCTCCATGTATTTGTGTTCTTTACACTGGTGAGGAAGAAGTAAACTTTTCAGTATTTGTAGATGATGTGATATGATACGTTTGAAAAAAATCCTAAAGACTCCACCAAAAAACTACTAGAACTGATAAATGAATTCAGTAAAGATGCAGGATACAAAGTTAATATATTGAAATCTGTTGCATTTCTATATATGAATAATGAAGTACTAGAAAGAGAAATTAAGATAACAATCCCATTGACAACTGCACCAGAAAGAATAAAGTATCTAGGAATAAACTTAACCAAGTAAATGAAAGACCTGTACTGTGAAAACTATAAATCATTAATGAAAGGAACTGAAGAAGATACAAAGAAATGTAAGAACATTCCATGCTCATGGATTGGAAGAACAAATACTGTTAAAATGTCCATACTACTCAGAGCAATTTACAGAATTAATGCAATCCCTATATATCAACAACATTTTTCATGGAACTAGAACAAATAATCCTAAAATGCATATGGAACCACAAAAGACCCCAAATAGCCAAAGCAGTCTTAAAAAGAACAAAGCTGGAGGTATCACAATCTCAGATTTCAAAATATACTATAAAACTGTAGTAATCAGATCAGTATGATACTGGCACATAAGCAGACATGTAGAAAAATGGAACAGAACAGAGTCCAAAGAAAACCCCACACCAAATATGGTCAATTAATCTACAACAAAGGGGGCAAGAATATACAATGGGGAAAAAACAGTCTCTTCAACAAATGGTGCTGAGAAAACTGGACAGCTATGTGCAAAAGAATCAAACTGGACCACTTTTTTACACCACACGCAAAAAATAAACAGTTTTACTTAATAGTAAATTAAACCCAAATACTGAAGTCACTTAGCAAGCCAGGCTATGTACAAATTGAATCATAGGTGAATAAAAGCAAACAAATTGAACAAAAAGCAAGTTAAACATATAAACCATGTTAGAAGTGTTTTAAAATTAGTCTAATCTCATAAAACAAACTGAGGGTTACTGAGGGGTGGGAGGGTAGGGATAGGGTGGATGGGTTATGGACATTGGGGAGGGTTTGTGCTTTGGTGAATGCTGTGAAAGATGTAAGCCTGATGATTCACAGACCTGTACCCCTTGGGCAAATAATAAAAATAAAATTAAAAAAGAAAGTTTAGATAAAGTATTTTCTCAGCACTTGGGAAAATCTCTACCTATCACTTTATTATAAATGGGCACATTTCTCAATATGGGTTTTAATGTATAAATAACCCAGCAAAATGCCAGAACAGATTCTCTTTAAAAATAACAAATATATGAATTCCTTGTATTTCAGTTGCAGGTAAGTTAGTACTTTGCGTGGACAAGCAAATTCTTATATTATGATAAGAACAAACTTTCAAAGCAACATAAAAGTTTACAGTCATCTTGGTTAATTAATTAAATCAAACCACTCCAGAAGACCAAGTTACATTAGTCCTTTTACAGATTTTTTTAAGGTATCTTGCACAGAGAATACAAGCAAAATTATGTATGGCATATACAAAATAAAATTCACAAGAAGTGAGCAAAATACTATGTTTTACTTTAAAGGCACTATGAGCTTTGGAGAGAAGTGGGTTTGTATTTAATCCCCAATGCCCATATCCCTGTACATTCAATTAAACCTAATTAGAAAACTGGGCCATGCCACTGAATAATAGTGACTTTTCATGATTAAGAAAAGCAACATGGCTCACAGAGCCCTCCTGACATGTTGTTCTTTCTAGGCAAAGGCCACCCCTGCTCTTTAGAGCATATCCCAAAAATGAGCCCCAGAGTAAGAATTCACAACAAAGGGCCACAAGGAGAGTCAGAGAGACTGAGTCACACTGTTGTGTGTAGGTTGTATGGCCATGTAATCAGGAAAGAAGAAAGTAATAAATTCTTCAAGTTAAAAATAACCTTAAAATTGTGTGTCTATGAAAAATTGTGTGTGTTGGGGGGCCATTCAAGAGAGAATATGAATGAATAAATGACTAGAGAATTTGGCTTTGGATTGCACAGAGTATTCTGGCATCCTCAGGTCTATTCTTTTTCCTAGAAGAGAGTGGTTTCTGCTGGTTAGGTATTAGAGCATAGGTTTGAACTTAGACCTATCACAGTGGTCACTTGAGCATTTCCATCAGCAGTTTAGCCCAGACCAGTTCAAAATAATTGATGCTAAATTCATTGCAATATAGAATCAATATGATAGATATTTGTGGAAGGCAAATATAAACAAGATTCTTAATAGGGAGACAACATGGAACAACACAAAGACCAAAGGATTCAGAATTAGGCAAATCTGGGGTCAGTTTTTAACTATCATTCAGCAGATACGTGACCCTAGGCAACTTATTTAACTTTTCTGGAATTCAATTACTTCACCTATAAAATGGGAATAATGATATCTATCCTGTAAAGATTCTTTGAGGATTAGATGAGTGATATTCTTGCCCCACATTGGTACAAAAATGTTAGTTGTATTGGAGCAAAGGTTTGGATGCTTAAACTGAAATGAGGCATGGAAAAACTGAAGCCCCTTCAAAGGAAATGCTGAGGCTAGAGTTACTTCTAAGAAAAAAGGGGTTATCAGCATGTAATCAGACTGATTTTAAGCACAGACTTGGATAGAAATTCAAATAGCACCTATGCAAAGTAAAAGGCATGCTGGTCATGCTTCAACATCTTTTGAAGAAAAAGCTTAGGGATTTGCTGACAACTCTAGGTTATCCACAGGTGATTATCTGGACTTTGGCCTTTATCCCCTGGTTTCTTTCTACTTCTTGTTATATTCGTCTTGTTCCACTTATTGACATTTATGCATTTTTTTTGCTTTAGGAGAGCAAAAGCTGGAAGAGTAATTGAATTCAATTTCACCAGAGAAAATCTTCCATACCCTAAGTGGAGTTTGAACTAGAAAAGTAATGTATTTGAACTAGACAGAAGACAATTTCTTATAAAGTTTGACCACAGGAAGCAGGTAGAAAGGATGAGGCATCCATGGGCATTCAGATCTTTCTGACTGGAGTTCTCACAATTTGACTTCATTTTTTCTTGTGAAGTATAATGACTGTCACGAACATGAGCCAAATCTATATTCAAACAGTACAGAATGGAGTTGTGAGTGGAAAAAATTTGGAGTTGTGTACATTACTACTTCCTCTTAACTTGCATGAAAGAACAGTTAACTTCAAGCAAACTGCTGCCTTGTATTTGAAAAAAAAGTGAAAAAAAGGTGAGTGGCACACATAAGGACATACTACACAGATAGAAATACGGTCTTCACCTTATTGCCTCACTAAGAATGTGAATGCAATTCTGTATTGCCTAGTGAATGAACATCTTCTATCAGTAGCCTTTTAACAGCTGGATGGATGGTACTGCTGAATGGTACATGACCCAACCTTGGTTAGAAAAAAACAGTGACTGGTGGGAAAAAAGAATAAAACCGACAAGGTTTTAGTCTATTTATCAATGTCTCTCAACCTTTTGTAATTTTAATGGACTTTCTCTCTTCTTCAGATTCATTTATTTTAGAGAGAGGGAGAGAAAGCACAATCGGGGGGAGGGGAAGAGGGAGAGGGAAAGAATCTTTAAGCCGGCTCCCCTCACTGAGCACCGAGCTTGACAAGGGGCTCAACCTCACAACCCTGAGATCATGACTTGAGCTGAAATCAAGAGCTGGAGGCTTAACCTACTGAGCCACCCAGGCACCCCAATTTTAATGGACTTTCAATTTAAGGTCAAGTACAGACATATTTAGCTAAAACTAAAAATTAAGAGCTATAGTTTATTAGTTTGATGTAAGTTAATACCTTTTGGCAATAATAGGGCAGTTTGACCTTTAAGACTGAGTTGTGATTTCAATAACTGTTAGTGCCAGCATTTGACAATAAAATTCATTTGGGGGAAGGAAGAGAGGGATGCTTTGCTGGTAGAAAAAAAAGCAGTATTTAAGTCTCATGCAAATCAATTTTTGTGTTATTATGCCAAATTTGTTTTTATTTCCAGAGGATTACCTTGTAAACTTAGCTATATGGATTATCCATATATCAAGTCTCATTCGAATTTGAGAAACCTCTCCAAGTGAGTGAAAATAGATTTTCTCCCCACCACTGAGAAAAAAATGATATCCTTCTATTTTCACTAAGTTGGGGGTGGGGTGGGAAGTATTAAAAAGGAAAGAACAGCTCCTGAATTCAATTCATTCTTTATTTTCCTATTAAGACTAAGTTGAAAACTGGATATACAATTTACCACAGAGAGGGTATTCAAATATTTCTGCTCACTCCCTCATTGCTTCTAAATTCAAAGGCAAGATTATAAATTCTTCGTGACAAAAAAGCCAAGATTTAATGAGAAGCTGACATCCCTTGGCAATTACTAGGGAAATTTTATATGATAGGTTTTTAAAAAATGATTTATTTTTTTATTTTGGGGGGTGGGGGCAGAGGGAGAGAATCTTCAAGCAGACTCCCTGCTGAGTGTGGAGTCTGACACAGGGTTCCATCCCATGACAACATGAGATTATGACCGGAGTAGAAACCAGAGTCAGACACTCAATTGACTGAACTACCCAGGCACCCCTGATAGTACTAACTAAATAATGAGACGTACACATATGAGGAACACATTATGCACATTAAGGAGAGTAATGAATATATAATAAATGTTAGTTTAGCTATTAAATTTTGGACTATTAATTTTATGGTAACATATATTTTTATCAAACTTCCAAGAAAAAAAATGCTACCTCTTCTCCATTGCTACTAGATTACACATTTTACCTTTGGAAGATGGCCACAAAATTTTTTTGTATTCATTTTTAATTCAACTAAACAGCTATTTTGCCTCTTACTAAGTGTCAAGGATAGAGTGAAACAGTCTTTCTACTTTCAGGATTTCAAATCTAGCAGGTGACAGAGATAGGATACAAAGACAACTATAACACAAGTAAGAATTAAGTGCAATGGCAGAAGAACAAAGAGAAATAACATTTGATTTGGGGGAAAATGGGTGATGGTGGTATGTGTGTTCATGAGGCAAGTCTTCATAAAAAAATTTGCATTTGAAGAGAGGATAGGGGACAATGATGAAGAAAGCCATAGAGGTAGGAAAGGTTAAGGTATAGTTAGAGGAAAAAGGTAATCGTTCAGTTAGGCTGGAGTGCAGGATAAATGAGGGAAACAGTGGAATATATAGGCAGAAAAGGTCTAATGAAGGCAGTACCGTGGAAGGCCTTGAATTCCAAATTGGTGAGTCCATAAATAAGTGTTTGTCTAAGTACCTCAGGCACAGAGACTATTTCTTTTCTTTTCTTTCTTTTTTAAAAAATATTTTATTTATTTCTTTGACAGAGAGACAGCAAGAGAGGGAATACAAGCAGGGGGAGTGGGAGAGGGAGAAGCAGGCGTCCCACTGAGCAGGAAGCCCGATGCAGGGCTCCATCCCAGGACGCTGGGATCATGACCTGAGCCAAAGGTAGCCGCTTAGCAACTGAGCCACACAGGCACCCCACAGAGACTGTTTCAATATGTCTTTGCTATTCCCATAGCAGTTAGGAGCAACGTGCTTGGTTACAGAGTAGGTCTGCAATATAGTCAGGGAATTTAATGGGTTATAAAATTATTTTTCAATTACTTTTTCAATTTTTGCTTTTTTAAAAAGGTTTTATTTATTTGAGAGAGAGAAAGAGAGAGCGAAAGAATGAGAGAAGAGTGAGGGGCAGAGGGAGAAGCAGACTCCCTGCTTGGCAGGAAGCCCAACTTAGGGCTCGATCCCAGGACCCCAGCAGTGTTAACCATAGTCATTATGACCTACATTATATCCCCAGTGTTTATCTTACAGCTGGAAGTTTGTACCTTTGACTACCTTCCTCCAAATT
The DNA here is from genome assembly GCA_002007465.1 of Ailurus styani. NCBI lineage: Eukaryota > Metazoa > Chordata > Mammalia > Carnivora > Ailuridae > Ailurus > Ailurus styani. Next base: position 345,921 of record LNAC01001141.1, on the reverse strand, counting down.
CTCCTCTCTCTACTCCTTGCCTTTGGTAACCACAAGTCTAATTTCTTTCTTTGGAGTTTTTTGTTTGTTTTTAAATTCCACAAATAAGTTAGATTGCATAGCATTTATCTTTTCCTGTAAGACTCATTTCACTTAGTATTATGCTTTTAAGGTCCATCCATGTTGTCACAAATGGTAGGATTTGCTTTTTTCTGGCCAAATAATATTCTAGTGTATGTATGTATTATGCATGCATGTATGTATGTATGTGGTATATATATAATGTGGTATATATATAATGTGGTATATATACACACACACATACACACACACACACACACCATATCTTCTTTATTCATTCATCAATGGACACATTGTTTCTATGTCTTGGCTATTATAAATAATGTGCAATAAACATAATGGTGCACATCTCTTTTTAAGTTACTATTTTTGTTTTTTTGGGTAAACACCCACTGGTAGAATTACTAGATCATATGGTCATTCTATCTTTAATTTTTTGAGAATCTTTACACTGTTTTTCATAGTGGCTGTACCAATTTACATTTCTACCAAAAGTGTACAAGGGTTCCCTTTTCCACATAACCACCTCAGCACTTGTTATCTCTTGTCTTTTTCATGATAGCTACTCTAACAGGCATAAGGTGATATCTCATTGTGGTTTTAATTTGCACTTCCTAATAACCAGTGATGTTGAGCACCTTTTCATGTGCCTCTTGGCCTTTCATATATTTCTGGAGAAATGTCTATTCAGGTTCTTTGCCCATTTTTTAATTGGGCTGATTTTTCTGCTCTTGAGTTGTGGGAGTTTTTGAAAATATATTTTGGCTATTAACCCCTTATCAGGTTTGCAAATATTTTTCCCATGCTGTAGGTTGTCTTTTTACTTTGTTGATGATGCACAGTAAACTGTGCATAAGTTGTTTAGTTTGATTTAGCCCCACTTTTTTTTTTAATTTTGGTGCTTGTGCTTTAGATGTTATATCCAAAACATTATTACTAAGACCCATGTCAAGGAGCTTTAGTCCTATTGTTTTTTTTTTCCTTGGAGTTTCATGGTTTCTGGTCTTACATTTAAATCTTTAATCTCTTTTGAGTTAATTTTATGAGTGCTGTAAGATATAGGTCCAGTTTCATCCTTTTACATGTAAATATTCAATTATCTCACCACCATTTATTGAAGAGACTCTTTTCTTCATTGAGTATTCCTGGCTCCACAGTTAAATATTGGCTAACCTTATATCCTTGAGTCTATTTCTGTGCTTTTAATTTTGCTCCATTGGTGTATTTGTCCATTTTTATGCCAGCACCATACTGTTTTGATGATTATAGTGATATAGTATAGCTTAAAATCAGGAGGTGTGATGCTGCCTGCTTTATTCTTTCTCAGGATTTCTTTGACTCTTTGGGATCTTTTGTGTAAAACCCCTTTGAAAAATAGACTTTAAGTTGCATTTCTAAGATGAAAACATGAATAGTATGTTAGCCCAATGATTGAGACAGCCATTAGAATTTCATCTACAAGAATGCAGTTACTGAAGCTCAACTGTCTGTACAGATGCCCCTTGAACCAAAACCATTCAAATCCTATATTATGGTACATTTCACAGGAGAACTGACTTCAAGTCAGTAAAAATGGCATAGTTTGGGTGATTTTTATGTAGGATTTTAGCTTTCAGATAGCCTTCATAGGGAAATAACATCAAGACTAAAACTAGTGTGGAAAAATAGAGATGCAGAAACACTGTATCTTCTGCATTGATTTTATTTCTGGACTCTGCTCTCCTTTGAAGAGTACAACAAAATAAAAAGAAGCTAGTAATAATCCATTTATAAATTTCATTTTGTTCACCGTAATGACAATTGAATCACTTTGGTTTTAGACACACTACATACTGGTTAACTATCATATAAAATAATAATCAATTAAGTATGTATATTATTGATTTAATATTCTACTAGCTTTCATTTCTAGGGAAGAGGATATGTTTTATATTCCTTGGAATGCAGTTTAAATAAGCCCTACTAGCTTTCCCCTTCCCTTCCAGCTACTATCTCATATGATACTGTCTGCATTTCTGAGACAGTAGAAGAGTGACAACTGAAGGAGTTTGATAGGGAAGGGTACCTTCTCATGTTTTCAGTGAATAAATATAATAGGAATTAATCTTTGTTCTATCAAGAGTCAGTAATGCACCTGCAAAGACAGCTCAACAATCATTATAATAAAGTCTCAAAGAATCAATTTACATCTATGGTTGCTGATAGACCTGAGAATGATAGATAAGTTATAGTGCCTGAGACCAACAGGTACTCAATGTTTATTGAATGAGTAAAATAGAAATATTACTCCTTACTAATAGCTTTCAAGAGATTCAAGAATAAAACATGTGTAGACATTTAAAACTTTTAAATACAGACTCCATGAGGAGTACTAGAAAATGGTGGATATTAAAAATGATTCCATTTAAGAATATGCAAGACTTGCCATGACTTTTTTCATAGTCCTTTAAATTCTGTGGTAGATTAAATATGAGCACATATTATGTGCACCTTCTCCCATATAGAGGAAGAATCTATTTCCCCATCACTTTAATGTGGGATGGCTTTGTGACTTGCTTTGTCAATAGAATACGGTACAAGTAACACTCTGTGGCTTCTGAACCAGGCCTCAAGAGACTGTGTAGCTTTCATTTTTGACCTCTGGAACACTGTACTGGCCATATAAAAAGTCTGAACTTCCTTCTGGAGAGTCCATGAGATTGGAAGTGCTAGGCTGACAGTCCCAACTAACTACCAGGCATGTGAGTGAGTCCACCCTAGACCACCTGGCCCCAGCAGAGCCTCAAAATCACTGTAGCTGCATGAGTGACCTTAAGTGAGACTAGTAGAAGAACTATCCACTAAGGCCAGCCCAAATTTCAGAATCGTGAATTGTTTTAAGCCATTAAATTTGTGCATGTGTACACACACACACACACACACACACACACACACACACACTCACATGCACAAGCATGCAAGCATGAATGGACACCAAGAAAGAGAACCATCACTCTGGTTTTGTCTTCCCCTTCCCAGCTCAAGTGTATCATGGCATATCAATGTAGAAATATTTGCATTCCCTTGGGATATGGAAGAATGGATAGAGTCACAAAAGAATTATTATAGAGCATTGTATCTTTGTGTTGAATACGTCAGCAATCTGCCCCCCTTTAATTGCTTATGATATACAGGCAATGTTAACTGGAAAGATGACTTAAGAGAATGAAAGCTTGCTTTCCTCTATGATATGAATTTGCCTTCCTTTTCCCCAGCTTCAGTTACAATATTACAGTACTTTTTTGTGACCTTATAATGATTTCATTAGTATCTGTAAAACTCATTTCATCCCAATTTTAAGAGTGCTAAAAGCAAATGCCACCCTGAAAAAGCAGCGAATACTCTGGTAAGTATCTAGGTGAATTGGGAATCTTGATAAATGTAATTAACTCTTTTCCTTAAATTCTTGACTCAATTTTTATTTAATTTCCTTTGCTTCCGAAGTAGAATTCTAGTTTGGCATTTAAATTTGAGAGGAGGGCGCCTGGGTGGCTCAGTGGGTTAAAGCCGCTGCCTTCGGCTCAGGTCATGATCCCAGGGTCCTGGGATCGAGGCCCGCATCGGGCTCTCTGCTCGGCAGGGAGCCTGCTTCCTCCTCTCTCCTCTCTCTCTGCCTGCCTCTCTGCCTACTTGTGGTCTCTCTCTCTGTGTCAAATGAATAAATAAAATCTTTAAAAATAAAAATAAAAAAAATAATAAATTTGAGAGGAAATGTCATGGTCAATTGCGGAGGTAAGTTATCCATGAGGAATGGGCAATTTTTATTATGCCTATAGGTAGTAAGTGGTTTTATTTTTCTTATTTCCCTGTTCACGTTCTTTCACTTTCTTACTCTCTCTTGATCATTTGTGCTCTCTCTCTCTCCTGAGAGCTCAAGAGAGACACATGGACATATCCGCTCTAGAAAGTTCAGTGTAGTTGTATGACCAATTAGTGGAAAAGTTACAGACTTATTACAAATATAAAATTTTAAGTATTCTGCTAAACCACTGATTTGCTTCTAGAGTATATTTACAGCTAATTATTACTTGTTAAGTGCTTGCCTTCATATTCTTCACATTCTGCAGGACCTACTATTTTATGTATGACAGATTTGTATATTTATATCTTATAAGTGTTGCATAATGATCCTCAACTATCTATTAATAACTTGGTGATAGTAAATTATTTAAGACTTCCTTTGTATTTTTAATTTACAACATAGTTTTTCAAAACATGTAAAATAATTACATATGTTTTAAGTCTGTTAAACCATTCTGAAGTTAAATATTACTCCACTTAATCTCAGCAAGATGCTAATTACTAAAAAATTCTACCATACATTTTGGAAATCAATTAAAAACCTTTAAAATCTGGTTTGAATTTGTGCATAAGAATTATCTCAACTCCTGTGAAAGTGTCCCTTTCCAACTGATTATTTCCACTTACAGAACTCCTCTTTGTTTGGGGCATCTGGGTGGTTCAGTTCGTTAAGTGTCGGCCTTCGGCTCAGGTCATGATCCCAAGGTCCTGGGGTCAAGCCCTGAGTCGTGGGATCTAGCTCAAGTCCTGGGATAGAGCCCTGCATCAGCATAGGGCTCACTGCTCAGTGGGGAACCTGCTTCTCCCTCTCCCCGCCCTACCCCTCACTCGTGTTCTCCCTATCTCTCTCTCTCTCAAATAAATAATCTTTAAAAAACACCTGACTCTGTTTAATGGAATACACACACACACACACACACACACACCTTTACTTAGAGTGGGAAAGAGGACAAAGATAAACAAAACAAAAGGAAATTGTGTCCATTCACCTAAAACTTAAAAATTGTAAAGATTTTTCAGTCAGATCTTATCAGTGATACATGGCAGTTCATATATTTCTCTCTTCTGGATCCTGACTTGAGCCATTTTGGGCAAATATTTGCTAATGCCAACAGTGTACTGAGGATGACAAGGATAGAAGACAAGCATTGTCTTTAGGGATCATTCACTGTTAGAGCAGATGGATAATCATGAGCCAACTGCTTAAATTAATGCTTTTGGAATGCAAACTACATTATACCCAGTGGTATTTCTTCACTCATTTTTTATCTGTAAACTCAGCATAATCCTAAATAATCTATAATGGAGTAAACATGTAATCTACTTCTTAATGAATGGGTATTGTATCCTTATAATGTGGTGGGGTATATGAAGTATAGATTTGTGTATATTCCTCATATCAGAGAGATCATATGATAATTGTCTTTCTCTGAGGAACTTGAGGGGCAGGGTGGGGGGTTGTGGGGGGTAGGGGGGAAAAATAAT
>LNAC01001141.1:187823-325080 GCA_002007465.1 Ailurus styani | reverse complement strand
CAGTGGGAAAAAGACAGTCTCTTCAACAAATGGTGTTGGGAAAACTGGTCAGCCACATGTAAACTCCCCTCTTAAAACTGCTTTTGCTGCATCCCAAAGGTTTTAGACCACTGTGTTTCCATTTTTGTTTGTCTCCATGTACTTTTTAATTTCTTCTTTGATTTCTTGGTTGACCCATTCAGTGATTAGCAGCATGTCATTTAACCTCCATGTATTTGTGGTCTTCTCTGATTTTTTCTTGTGACTGATTTCTAGTTTCATAGTGTCAGGATCAAAAAAGATGCATAGCATGACTTTGATCTTTCTGAATCTGATTCTTGTCTTGTGGCCTAATACATGATGCATTCTATAGAATGTCCATGTTCACTTGAAAAAAAAATTTTTCTGCTGTATTACAATGGCATATTCTCAATATAGCTGTTAAATCCATCTTATCCAGTTTGTCATTCAAAGCCACTCTTTCCTTTTTGGTCTTCTGCTTGGATGATCTTCCCATTGATGTAAGTGGGGTGTTAAAGTCCTCTACTTTCATTGTATTATCATTTATCAGTTTCTTTATGCTTGTTAGTAACTGATGTATGCATTCTGGTGCTCCCATGTTGGGTGCATAAATATTTGCAATTATTATATCTTCTTGTTCAACTGTACAGTTTATGATTATATAGTGTCCTTGTCTCTTTCTACAACCATTGTTTTAAAGTCCATATTGTCCAATATAAGTATGGCTACCCAGCATTCTTTTGACATTCATTTGTATAACTGTTTCTTTGTTCCCTCACTTTCAATTAGTAGGTGTCTTTAGGTTTGAAATGAGCCTCTTGTAGGCAGCATATAAATGGGTCTTGTTTTTTCATCTACCCTGTCACCGTATGTTTTTTGATTGGAGGATTTAGTCTACTCACATTCAAAGTAATTATTGATAGATATGTATTTATTGACTTTTTTAAACTTGTTTTGTGGTTGTTTCTATAGTTTTCTTCTTTTACTCTCTTTCATGGTTTGCTGGTCTTCCTTAGTGATATACTTGGATTCTTTACTCTTTATTCTTTGTTTATCTCTTACTGGTTTTTGATTCTTGGTTACCACTAAGTTTGTATATAACATCCTCTGCATATAGCAGCCTATAATAAGTTGATGGTCACTTAAGCTTGACCCCATTCTTTACCTCTCTCCCCTGCCACATTTTAAGTATATGGTGTCATATTTTACACCCTTTTATTTTATGAATCACTTGACTTATTTTTACATACTTATTTTTCATATCGTCACTTTTGGTCTTTCCTTTCCATAGAGTTCCCTTTAATATTTCTTGCAGGGCTGGTTTAGTGATCAGGAACTCCTTTAGTTTCCTTTGTCTAAGAAACTATCTTTCCTTCTATTCTGAATGGTCGCTTTGTTGGATAGTCTTCTGGACTGCAGATTTTCCCCTCAGCCCTTTGAATATATCATGCCACTCCCTCCTGACCTGCAAAGTTTCTGATTTAAATTTTTCTCTTTATCACTACTTCTTGCCATTGTAATTACTATGTATGTATCTTGGTGTGGAACTCCTTGGGTTGATTTTTTTGGGGAATCCCTGTGCCTCCTAAGTCTGGATATCTCCTTCCTTCCCCAGATAAGAGAAGTTTTCATGTAGTATTTATTCAAATAAATTTTCTTCCCCCTTTATTCTCTCTTTTTTTCTGGGATCCCTATAATGTGAATGTTATTAAACTTGATAGAGTTGCTGAGCTCCCTAAGACTATCCTAAATTTGCATAATTATTTGTCCTATCATTTGCTCTGCTTGGTTATTTTCCATACTCTGACTTTCAGGTCATTAGTTCATTCCTTTCCTTCATCTAGACTGCTATTTATTCCATCAACTATATTTTTAATTTCATTTCTTATGTTCTTGATCTCTGATTGGTTCTTTTTTCTCTCTTTTTAAGGGTCTCACTGATGTCCTCCACTCTTCTCAAGTCCAGTGAGTATCTTTATGATCATTACTTTAAATTCCCTACCAGCATATTACTTATATCTGTTCCATTTGGGTCACTTTCTTCCTGTGGTTTGGGCTGTATTTCCCTGTCTCCTCATTTTGTCTTACTCTCTGTGTCTGTTTCTATATGTTACGAAAGTCAGCTGCATCTCCTGCCCATGAAGGTAATGGCCTTATGAAGAAGAGGTCCTGAAATGCCCTGCAGTGCAGTGTCCCTTGTTTCTCAGCATCTGGCCTTTCAGGGAGTTAACTCCTGTTGTGTGTGCCCTGTTTTGTTTTTGTCGCTTTTCCCTTCAGTCCAGTTGTCTGCAGTGGCTCTCTTTGCCTATTAAGGTCAGTGTTTGGTCCCTGGCAGGGGTAGGGTGTGTTTTATCAAGGTACATGCTGGCAGGCTTGCTAATGAGACCTGGAATGGCTGCTCCAGGGACCAGGGCCAGCCTAAAAGGATCTCCAAAGAGCATGTGGGCTGGACATGCACTTTAAAAGTGTACTTCAGGCTTCTGAAGCACCCAACAATGCCACCAGGGCTGAGGCCCCACAAAAGACATGGGTTGGGAGACACAGTGCTGGTAAGGTTTTAGCTGGTCTTCAGGGGCAGGGGCCCTGCATCACTGGGACTGAAACAAGCATGACTAGGGAGAGCAGATCCAGTGATGGGAGGGGAGGGGGCTTCTAGCAAGCAAGTTGGGTAGTGAGTGTAGGTGCTGTTCTGGTTCCCATGTTTATGCTGGGGGCTAGGGAAGGAAACAGTGCCTGCCAGCTCCTTTGTCCTGGAGGGGTCTCTCTGAAATCCCTGTCTCTCTGGGACATGCTCTATGATGAGTAAATCACTCTCCCTCCTGTGTGCCCCAGGCATTTTTCAAACTGCTAGTTCTAAGTTATATCTGCAGGGGCTGTTTGTCCTGCTCTCTCTTTAAGGCCAGGGACTTTGCTTCCTAATGGCCTCAGGGCTCTCACAGAGCCCAGCCAGACAATTTTTAGAACTTCAGGTTTTAAGTCCCACTGTTTGTAAGAAGTCATGAAATTCGGTCCCCTCTCACCTTCAAAGCCAAATGTTATGGTTGTTCATTTTCCCCATGTGGGGTCCCTGATATGGTCATCTGTTTCCTGCCCTTCATCACATCCCCTGCTTCCTCCAACCTGTGGATGGCACAGTTTATTTAGGTCTCAAATTGTGTCTCTGCCTTTCCTTCCTTCTTTGATGTGGCCTCTACCTTTGGTTGAGGAGTTCATTCTGCCAGTCTTTGTGTCATTTTCTGGGTTATTTATGCTGATGTGTTATCTAATTGTATCCATGGGATGAGGTGAGCTTAGGGTCCTCCTACTCCACCATCTCCCCTTCCAGAAATTCCATATGATTGAGTCTTAAATATTATTTCTTCTGCTGGGAACATTTACCTCTTATCTCCTCTTTACCTGTTTCACTCTATCCATCTTTTACGTATCAACTTAGAACACTCTAGGAAGTATTTTTTAATTGCTAAAGTTTGAGTTAGGTGACATTTCTGTATATTTCCTTAATAATCAATAGTACTTCCACATTAGCACTTAACATAATTCTTTTTAATTTCTTTTTTTAAAAGTTTTTTTATTTATTTGCGAGAGAGAGTGAGAGAGAGCATGAGAGGGGAGAAGGTCAGAGGGAGAAGCAGACTGGGAGCCCGATGTGGGACTCGCTCCCTCAACTCTAGGATCATGACCTGAGCTGAAGGCAGTCGCTTAACCAACTGAGCCACCCAGGTGCCCCTTCTTTTTAATTTCTAATTTACTTATCTGTACCTGCCTCCCATGTAAAGGCAGAGACAATACGTTTACCACTATTTCCCAGGACTTTTTCCACTGTATCTATAAGCACATAGCCCAATAAATATTTTTCGAATGACTTAATGTCTTTCCTATAACACCTTTCTTTTCTCTCTTCAAAGTAACCATGCTATGAGTAGTTCCTTATATTCTTTTCCTCACTGACAGCTCAATTAATGTGATTTTGGGAAATCTCTCACACCTATAACTTGAATAAAGCCAAGCTCCCCCTATAGTTCCCGACTGGCATAGAGCTGCATGCAAGTAAAAATCAATCCAAATTAAACATGATTGGAAAACCATGTAGTTACTGAATTCTCTCTGAGGACTCCAAAGAAGGATTCCATTTATAATTTGCAACAAAATTTTAAAAAATGTCCATTATTTTTCTGACTCAACCTTTCGCACTCAAGGCAGCACATTTCCAATGTTTCTTCCCCCTTTCCAGTGTCTATCCTCTACAAGAACAAAAAGCAAATAGATAGCTGTCTCCCTGCCAAAACTAATGCAAGCTCTATAGTCTACTCTTTTCTCCTTATATCTTCTTTTTATAGTATGACTCAGCTTAGCTTAACATATTTCAACTTTCCTGTTTAGTACACACACACACGTATATGTATATGTATATGTATATAGGATAGCCTGGGAATTCAAGAAACAGGCAAGAATCCCCTTTCCTTTGGAAAAGATATGTATATATACACACTCTCATATGTACATATATATTTATCTTTCATATTTGTATATGTCTCCTCTTCTCAAAATTTTTTTCTTATCTCCATCCTCCCTCTCTTGTTTTCTTTTTTTTTTTTTTTAAAGATTTTATTTATTTATTTGACACAGAGAGAGGGATCACAAGTAGGCAGAGAGGCAGGCAGAGAGAGAGGAGAGAGGAGGAAGCAGGCTCTCCGCCGAGCAGAGAGCCCGATGCGGGCCTCGATCCCAGGACCCTGGGATCATGACCTGAGCCGAAGGCAGAGGCTTTAACCCACTGAGCCACCCAGGTGCCCTCTTGTTTTCTTTTGATCTCTAGTCAATAACTGACCTCAATCATAGTATAGTAGTCCCATTATAAAACTCCATTGACCAAAAAAAAAAAAGGGAATCAAAAGTTCACAAGTTTTAAAATTCAATTGGGGGGCGCCTGGGTGGCTCACTCGTTAGGTTTCTGCCTTCAGCTCGGGTCATGATCCCAGATTCCTGGGATCAAGCCCCATTTTGGGCTCTCTGCTCAGCCGGAGCCTGCTTCTCCTCCCACTCCCCCTGCTTGTGTTTCCTCTCTCTCTCTGTGTCTGTCTCTGTCAAATAAACACATTTAAAAAAATAAAATTCAATTAGTTTTGATGAAGAATGTGTGTCATTTAAAGTCTTTAAAAATGCTGAGTCAAGAAAATGCTTGAGTTCTAGTCTGAGACTTCAAAATCTCAATCTACTTCTTCATCCTCTTATAATTAAACCTGTTTTTCCTCAAGTACCACCTTTCATGCCCAAAATACAAAATTCTCTTGATCAATGTTATTGTTTTAATTATTAGTATAACAAAAGTGTTTGCTACTATTCTTCTGCAAATGTATAGGATTTTAGGGACATTATTAGCTATCCTGGGGAAAGCCCAAGAATGATTTTTAATATTGCTTTTGTGGCAAAATGCTTTCTGGATTCCAAACAACTAATATCCAAACAAAGTTTTCCTACTCAAATAATCAGGATTCAAACAATAATATGCTCTACATCTGCCTACAAGCCATTTGGAAGATGGTGACTGCCTGTATTTGAAAGACACATGCTTGTATGTAGTCTTAATCATAGAAATGTACATATATTAAGATAATGATGTTCCATACCTGAATTTTTCTTCCTAGTTTTCAATTACATTCTTCCATTCAATCAGATTAGACTCATGTAAATCCTTAAGAAAATTTTGTCAGCACAACAGACGTTCTATTTTTTTATCTTTTTAGAAAATTTTCAACATGTAAACCAACAGTTAAGCATTTAGCTTACAGAAACCTCTCAGTAATTACAGAACCAAGTGGATATACGGAAACAGATATTTTGTTTCCAAAATTCTAATACATTAAAACTTTTTCTTTCACTAGCAATAGACCTAATCAACATACTACTTTTGAATATCACTGCCTAATAGCACAAATTAGTGTGGAGGCAATAGAGGACAAAACTGCCAGTGACTATTTCCAGGGTTAGTGATTTTAAAGCCAAGAGTAACTGAAGAATTTGTTAATGAGTGAATGAGGAGTACTCTTGAATATAGTGCTAAAATGATGGACAGCAGAGGGGTACCTGGGTGGCTTAGCTGGTTAAGTGTCCGACTCAATTTTGGCTTAGGTCATGATCTCAGGGCTGTGAGATCAAGCTGTGCATTGGGCTGTGTGCTAAGTGGGGAGTCTATCTGAGATTCTCTCTCTCCCTCTCCTGCTGCCCCTTCCCCCAGGCTCTCAAATAAATAAATAAATAAATAAATAAATAAATAAATAAATCTTTTTAAAAAATGACTGACAGGAAAGTCATAGTTGGATAGGGACAGAAATGAGAGCAAGAGGGAAAACAAATGGGGCAAAGGCTTGTAGAACACCACATGGAAAAACATAAGTACAGTGGGTATGATGGGCTATGAAAGATTGAAGGAGAGGTGGCTGTGTTCAAGTAAGAGAACTTTAGAATACCTAGAGGTACACCAGTTTCAACTGATAAAATCTAAATAGGTGGGCGCCTGGGTGGCTCAGTAGGTTAAAGTCTCTGCTTTCGGCTCAGGTCATGATCTCAGCGTCCTGGGATCGAGGCCCGCATCAGGCTCCCTGCTCAGAGGGGAGCCTGCTTCCTCCTCTCTCTCTGCCTGCCTCTCTGCCTACTTGTAATCTCTCTCTCGCTCTGTGTCAAATAAATAAATAAAGTCTTTAAAAAAAAATCTAAATAGGTAATCACTAGATCTAGGGGATCAATGAGAGGCTTGAGTCAAAGTTGACTTCAAGGGTTTTAAACTAGGTGATGAAGCACTTTAGTTAGAAACAGAGGACAAAGAAGAGTAACATGCTTTGGAGGGACTACTACTCAACATTGTGCTGTAATGGATACTAAAAATGGTATAAAATTCAATGCCTATTTTTAGATTTTTTGTTAACAGTGACAAATGTATATGATAACATTGGTTTTTGCTTTGCATTCTTCTTCTCAAGTGACCTGATCACTAAACTTTTCCATTCCCATAAATTCAATGAGAAGATACTCTATTTTAAAATCTCAACAACGGTGACATTTACCCTTTTGTTCGATGGGTCACTTTAACCATTCAAACCCCTCATGTTCAAGGTCACAGTCATCTGTATAAAGTAACCTCTGCATGACTGTTTCAAAGACATTTGTGGAGGATCTGATCTACTCAAAGGGAGAAAAGTTTTCTCAGAGAAAACTACAGTTGAGGTCATTTTTATTAGGAAACAGATCTGATAAGACTCCACTGATACTATCTTAATCTACCATAACAGGGTATAGTTGTGTAAAGATGATGATGTACTTTTTTGGACAGTCAAAATTTGAAGTAATTGCTAGAGGCCTGGGGTTTGGTGACACTGATCAAAATCAGTTTTATGTATTTGAAGGAGGAACTAAGTAGCATTTTTCATCTATAGCAGTCATGCAAATTAGGCCTACAGTCAAGGGGCATACATGGAACCAAGCCATGGGCAAAAGAGTTTCTAACAAAATATTCAACATGTATTCCAGAGCACCGAGAGTTTGTCTAAGCCCAGATACTCTCTGTAACATAACTGTTAAATGGGCAAAAGCTGTTGAAACAGCAGTGGAACGTAAGACTATATGTAAGCTGGAATATTACAGCCCTTTCATATGTTCATTTTTCCTAATAAATTTATAAGATTTATATCTAAAGTAGAAAGAATATAATTTTATATTCTTTGATATCCTAATATTGCACCTTAAAGTCACCCTTCGTTTGCTTGTTTGTTCTTTTGTTCATTCACTTAATAATTTATTCAAACATTTCTGAGGGGCCTGTTAATTTTCAAGTGACATACTTAATGCTTGATCTACAAACATGAATAGGACATTATGACCTTGGAGAGTTCATTGTTAATAAGAGAGACAGGTAGGTAAAGAAACCAACATAAAGCACTATGGGAATTCAGTGAGGGCAATGTGCTGTAAGTATCCTGGGAAGACTGAGGAGGTATACTGAGTGCTTCTGGTTGTAGGGACGGACTTGAGTTTCAAAGGATGAGCAGGGGGGCACCTGGGTGGCTCAGTGGGTTAAAGCCTCTGCCTTCGGCTCAGGTCATGATCTCAGGGTTCTGAGATCGAGGCCCGCATTGGGCTCTCTGCTCAGCAGGGAGCCTGCTTCCTCCTCTCTCTGCCTGCCTCTCTGCCTACTTGTGATGTCTCTCTCTGTCAAATAAATAAATAAAATCTTAAAAAAAAACAAAGGATGAGCAGGAGTAAATCAGGTGAAAATAATAAGGGAAAGCAGTCCAGGAAGAAGGCCACAGTGAGCAAAATTATGAAACTTGGGTGGGTGAGTTGGTAAACAAGATTGTAAGTTGGAAATACTGTTTAAAAGATTGCTGTAGTAGTTTTGATTTATAGAAAAGGAAGAGTCAAGACTCATGCTCAGTTCCAAGCCAAAGTGATTGGCTAGATAGTGGTACTGCCTGTGCAGAGTCAAAAAATGAAGAGATTTTACAGAAAAAGAGCAGAGTAAATATTTGGACAAGCTAAATTGGAGATGCCTGTGATATATCCAAGTAGAAATGTCTGGCAGACATTTGATTTTGCAAGTCTGAAGTTCCAGGTAGAACTGTGGGCTTCAGCTAATGTTCAGTTGGGAACATCTGCATGATAGTTAAAAACATGAGAGTGGGTAAAGTCACACAGAGAGAATCTCAAGTAGAGTGAGAAGAGCAAGGGCTAAGGGTGGAAACTTGGTCAATGAGAACATTTCACATGCAGGGAGAAAAGGAAACATCAATGACAGAGGAGAAATAAGGAGGTAACAGGAAAAGGGTGGTGTCATAAAAACAACTCTGAGGTACAATTTTGTAAAGAAATACACAAAGAACTATGAAGATGGCAGAGATTCTGAATTTTTTTTGAATAATGTTCTAAAGGAATTACAGCAATGATACATTATCTTAATTATCTCTATGTCTCTCTTTCTGGATTAGTGTCTGGCTCACTGTAAGTTCTCAGTGGATATTTATTGAATGAATGAATGAATGAATGAATGAATATCTGTTAATGTGAAGACTGCATATTGTTAAGTAAAATATAAAGGCATGTGTACATGGAAAGCATTTAAGCCTTTTTATTATGGCACCTAGGCTACTATCATGTTGACAGTCAAATGGCCAATGAAGATAATGGTAACTCTCCAATCTGGGGGAGACTTCTCAGGTAGGCAAAATATTCATCACAGCACTTGAAGTGGGCAAATGGTAGAGCTCATGCATGCTAATCATTAATTCAACAAATACTGAACAATTACTGTAAATATTTGCCAGACAATTCTAGGTGCTGGGGAGTTTTTGGATGATTAGAAGAGTCAAAACTTGAGTTTACATTTCAGTGGGGGAGGAAGAGACAGACAATGAATGAGTAATAGACAGCAAGTGGTGATAAATGCTAAGAAGAAAAATGAAGTAGGATAAGGGGGCAAAAAGTGGAGATACTAGTTTATGGTTTATGCTAAGATGCAGTTATTTATTATTTTTAACAAAGATGATAGATGTTTTATGAAAAATAATACAGAAAATGAATTTAAGAACTAAATAATATTGGATAAATTATAATTTTAGTAATAGCTTAAAATATTTTAACTTAGAAAACAGAAATGAAATGGATAAAAAGAAAAGCAAAAGGAAGCATTAGCAAGTATATTTTGATGAATAAATATGGTTTTATAATTGTTCCAAATTTATTTGAATGAGTTCTGCTCCCAGATCTCTCTCCCTTTCTTTCTTTCTTTCTTTCTTTCTTTCTTTCTTTCTTTCTTTCTTTCTTTCTTTCTTCCTTCCTTCCTTCCTTTTCTTTTCTTTCTTTCCTTCCTTTCTTCCTTCCTTCCTTCCCTCCCTCCCTCCCTCCCTCCCTCCTTTCTTTCTTTCTTTCTTTCTTTCTTTCTTTCTTTCTTTCTTTCTTTCTTTCTTTCTTTCTTTCTTTCCTTCTCTCTCTCTCTGTCTCTCTCTCTTTTTCTTTTTTTAAATATTGCCCAAACGGGGAGGGTAGGTATTGGACAAGAGAAAGTATGTCTACAGAGCTTTCACAAAGTGAACTCTGGGAGTTGTGGAAACAGAGGAAAAAATTTCCCTTGGCAGGGTGTATTATAATCAGTACTGTCATACTTTGGCTAATTGGAATTCCAAAGGACAAACATAACCACTTAAATAAAATAGGATTACGAACTGGAATTGATAATGAATGAGATGTTCAGTCTATTTAATGTTGGTCATTATCTTGGGTATGTATCTAAAGTTAGTTAGAATTCTTTCAAATGCATTTTCAAAAATTTTTTATTTAAATTCAATTTAAGTAACATACTGTATTATTACTTTCAGAGGTAGACTTTGATTCATCACTTGCATACATCACCTGGTGCTCACTACTTCAAGTGCCCTCCTTAATGCCCATCACCCAGTTACCCCATCCCCCCACCCCTTCTCCAGCAACCCTCCTAGACCTTGTTTCCTAGAGTTGAGTCTCTTATGATTTGCCTCCCTCTGTTTTCGTCTTATTTTCTTTTTCTTTTCCTTCCCCATGTTCATCCATTTGTTTCTTAAATTCCACATATGAGTGAAATCATATGATATTTGTATTTATCTGACTGACTTATTTTTTGTAGCATAATACCCTCTAGTTCCATCCATGTCACTGCAGATGGCAAAATTTCATTCTTTTTGATGGCCGAGTAATATCCCATTGTGTGTGTGTGTGTGTACACAAATCACATCATCTAATAAATTTTTATACATATTAGGGAGGGAGAGCATTCTAGATAGAAGTTAGGAACAAAGGAATCCCCCATCAATCAATATGCCACTAACTAGTCTAAAAAATATGGGGGAGGGGTTGGGATGGAGGTGTAGAGGGACAGAGAGAGGAGAATATCCAAATTTTCACTATTTGACTTCAAAGTTTATAGGCAACAAAAGCAAAAGTCCTATAGGAATAGACATCCTCTTTTCTTCTAGGCTGAAATGAATTGCCCTCGTTTGTGAAATCTCTCTGAGACAGCGGTTTTACTCAACTAGCTGCCCTTTCTCTGGGATCTCCAAAGGCATGAAAGGAAAATAGCAACACCTTAGATAATAAATCAGGTACACCCTGCCTGAATCTGCCCTGTAAAAGATTTAAAAGCCTTCCATTCTTTTCTTGATATCACTAGCTTTACTTTCTTGTGCCCTCAGTTCAAGACTGGTGCTGGTGAACAGACAGGCCACTAGGGAGGCTATTAAGCAGTGAACAATCAAAATCTTCATGTAGCTCCCCAAGTAGAGAAAAGAGTGGTGAGGGCAGGAGAGATACATATTTACTGTTTGTGGTAATACAGTGATACTGCTCTTAATAAAAAGCAAGAGCACATATAATATTAAAAATAAAAATAAGGGCAAAAAGGCAATGTTCCATTTGACTAAAAGGTATACTATTACCTCAATTATCAGTAAAACCTGGTTCCTGGTTTTGCCTCCCTAAAATACAGAATTAGGATAATTGAAGTGCTAATGAAAGCAGCCATGAGTTTTAACCAAATGGGCCTCAAATTATTAACTATATTTTTCAGAAATATTTGTTGACTGATGCATCAAAGACTCATTAATCTGTCATACAGACAATTTCATTATGGAACTTAAAAACCAAGAGTCTATATGATGATCAGGAATAAAAATTCTGTATAGAGAGGGAAAAGACATTATGAGACTTGGTTTTATCACATATGGGGATGCAACAGCAAACTGAATGCATATATAATCCTATAAATCTATAATATGGTATAGTAGAAAAAGTGCTAGAATGATCATCAGAGGACATGAGTCCAGCATCAACTCCTCTACTAACAAGGTAGGTGAACCTGCACAAGTCCTTAACCTTTATGTAAAGGAAGGAGTTGGTAAGATTATTTTCCTCTTTAAATTTTTGTGATTCTAGGACCAATATGCAAATAACTTCTATTGGCAGATATGCCAATAGTTATTAATCACAAACTCCTTCTAACAAGGCTTTCTGGTTAAATAGCTGTAGGATAAACATTTCCTCTACATTTGAAATCATTTATAATTCGAAAAAGAGAGATGCACAAAGTTGGTGATTGGCATGCTTGCAAGTGGAATTAAGATTTTAAAACTTAGAAATAAATGAAATTTTTCCATCTCCCAAACTATCACCAGGCACTTAACTTTGGGGGTAGGAAAAGGAGAGAAATGTGTATGTGGGGAAAGGGGAGTGAGGAGTGGGAAGGGAACTTATTCCAGAATGAATATTGTTTTCTACAACATATTGCACATGTATTTCACAAGTGCAGTGATATTTAATTGTGCTTCATAAGTGAACAAACACAGTCAAAGGTATATGAAAGTGGCTTGTTGATGAAACAAATGACCATGAAGAACATTTTTGTTATAATCTGTATTGTAGAGATGAATTTGTATCATCTCTCTCTCTCTCTCTCTCTCTCTCTCTCTCTCTCTCTCTCTCTCTAGCTTGTACCTCAAACTGCTATTGAAGAAAATGCTGTTCTTTGTCTTCCATTTTAAACTGCCTTCATTTTTGGGCAGCTGGATGGCTCAGTGGGTTAAACTGCCTTCATTTTGTCATAATGAGAGCTATAAAATACATCATGTTTTTCTTTCTGTCTTGACTTCTAGGAAGCTCGTGGCTATATTTAATGCTCAACAGCATAGGGAATATAGTCAGTGATATTGTAATAGAGTTGTATGGTGACAGATGATAATTACACTTGTGGTGAGCACAGCATAATGTATAGAGAAGCTGAATCACTATGTTTTACACCTGAAACTAATGTAACGTTGTATGTTAACCATACTCAAAAAAATTTTTGAAAATAAACACAGGGAAAAATAAACTTAATGCTCAATAATAGTAACCATCCTTAATTTCAGTATTTGGAATAATTGTCTAAAATTTTTCCTCTTTTTTTAAATTAATCTTTTATACTGTTTCATCAAGAGCATTCTTTTTTTTTTGAAATTTTATATATTTATTTGACAGAGAGAGAGAGAGTGAGAGAACAAGCAGGAGGAGCAGCAGGCAGAGGGAGAGGGAGAAGCAGGCTCCCTGCTGAGCAGAGAGCCCGACACAGGACTTGATCCCAGGACCTGGGGATCATGACCTGAGCCGAAGGCAGAAGCTTAACCTACAGAGCCACCCAGGCACCCTCCCCCCCAAATTTTAATCTCATTTTAACAGCTTTGGTTGTAAGCTACCTGAAATCTTTTCTAGGAAATAGATGAAGAATAAATACATTAATGCGTATGTTAGGCAGGAAGCTGGGCATGAGAGACAGGAAGATGGACCGTAGATGTCCTGGTGGAGAGCCCTAACCTAGGACCGCCCAGGGACCACCCCATTCTACCCAGCTAGCAGTATCTCTATGGTTACAACATTTGGGAAGAGGAAGAGTTAAGTTTTTTTTGTGCTTGTTGCACTTGTGTAGAAAGCAGCCCCTTGTCCTTATTTGACCTATGTCTCTAGAATAGAAATAATGTTGCAGTTTACTACCCCATGCAGGCATTTGTAATGCATTTGGGGAAAGGATGTGTGTAGTTGGCTAATTACTATATACTCCAGGACTGTCACTCTCACTCAAATGTTACAACACTAGGACCCACACAAAAGAAAAAAAATTGATATAAGTCCACACCCCAGATTTGTCTCTTTTGACTAGCCTGCTCCCCCTTGGAGTGTACTTCGATAAAATTTTGGTCTGTTTTACTTTCATTTCACTGTCCTATAATCCTTTATCACAGCAGTGAAAAGAACTGAGGCCTTTTTTTCCATTAACTCCTGGTAACACATACAGAAAAGAAAGGGAGGAAGAAAGGAAGGAGGGAGAGGGGGAGTTAGGCAGGCAGGAAAGCAGGCTGGCAGGCAGGCAAGTCAGCTCAGATGGGAGGAGGAAGGTAGGGTACCCAGTCCTTCTAGAATTTAAATCTGGTATAATAACTTGGCAAAAATGTACCCAAGGTAGCTATATGGTTAGAATGCAGTCAACATGTATCCATGTTCTATCTAGAGGGGGGGAAACATACATGTGGAAATTAGAATACTTTAAAATCATGGTCTGAAAAAAATTCATTAGAAATAAGCCAGCTTTGGGGCGCCTGGGTGGCTCAGTGGGTTAAGGCCTCTGCCTTCGGCTCAGGTCATGATCTCAGGGTCCTGGGATCGAGCCCCGCATTCGGCTCTCCGCTCAGCAGAGGGCCTGCTTCCCCTTCTCTCTCTGCCTGCCTCTCTGCCTGCTTGTGATCTCTCTCTCTCTCTGTCAAATAAATAAATAAAATCTTTTTAAAAAAAGGAAATAAGCCAGCTTTGGGTAATGAATTCCTTAAAAGCATTGCTATTTGTGGGGAAATTATAACTGCTTACAAGATGTGGAACACAGAGGCCAATATAGAGTGTAAAATTCAATGTCTTTACCCATCACTGGGACTACACAGAGCAACAGGAAGTTTAAGGAAAAAAAGATAAAACATTTTTGGAAATGCAACATTTGGAAATTCTTTGAAGTTGTATAATTTTAACAGTTTCTCTAAAAAACAAATCAAAACATAATCTCTGCATACATCAAAAAACTTTTATTTCAGTTGGAAAAAGAAGAAGAAAAGAAGGTGTGAGGATAGCTAAGATTAAAGTAAAACTAAATAATATTTTGTTATGCAGATTCGGTAGGTGAATTTCTTGATCCACTTTTAGAATGTAACATTGGGAAAAGGGAGAGGATGAACGTGTGGAAAGAAGAAAATCTAAGGGCTGCAGAATTAACGAATAACAAATAAGTTATTTGACAAAGATCGACAGATAGATATCTGGGTCACCATTTAAGCATTCACCTCTGTTGAAAATTACAGGCATCCTTATCAATCACAGTCACAAGTATACTCCATTTTCTTGGGTTCACAAAAAGCTTTGTAGGGACTACTCTTCCTTAAACATTTAAAAACCGCTTTAAAGGCATTTGCATACTTTTAAAGAAAAAACGGAACATCCAGCCAGTGAACGACAGGTAGTAACTATTGTCTAGCCCATCCTTGGAGATCCAGGTGACTTACACTGTATTTGTTCCAGTGAAGTTATCCATAAATTTGATTTTTTTCAAATTTGATTTAAAACATGATTTAATACAGAGATGTCTTAAATGTAAAAAGGGAAGTGACTACTTAAAGTAACCCTACAGTGAATCTCTTTTTAAAGTAAGAGATCCCTGAAAGGGAATAAAATTACCTTCCTTGCTTCTCAGTTTTGTAAAATAATATTTTCATTTATTGAATTTGCTTAAATAGGGGTACATCTGTATACCGCCATGAGCAAAAATGAAGTAGCATGGCCTGGCTATGTATATCTGAAATTGCACCCATTAAAACATACTATTCAGAATGTTCATTTCTTTTTATAGATATCAGATAATATATAGCCAACTCTAAATTATTGAGGCTAAAGGAGAGAAACAGTGGCATGGATAATTTAAAATAGCAAATAATCTAGACATTATTTATGTAGATTTGGAAAGCCATTTTAAATCCAAAATTACCTTTGAGGTATGAGGTATCTTCAGGAAGATTAGAAACTGAGCTGGCATCAGGAATCCTGAGAGCTGAGCAAACTTCCTTTACGAACTCTCAAGGCTTTTTTATTCCTGCTTCTAGAAGTGGAGGAGTTAGAAAGTACAGAGCTGTTATCCTTAGCTAGAGAAAAGCTTAAGAGTAGAAAGGACAGGAAGGGTGCTGGAAGATAATAACAAAAAAAAGTTTCTTGGAAAATCCCATATTTTCTCATTTGGGAGTTTCCTAGCTCATTTTAGGATTGAAGCTTCATTCACTGGTGCTCTAATAAACAGAATCTAATTCACAGTAAAATCCGTGATTTGAGAAATCAGCCAGATTAAATGGACACCACTAAGAGAAAACGCAATGTGAGAAATTATATATATATATACATATATATATATGAATGTATATACATACATATATTTATACATATACATATACATATACATATATATATATATATATATATAGAGAGAGAGAGAGAGAGAGAGAGAGAGAGAGAAGAAAGGACTTAAAAAGTTTTTTTGCAACATGTTTTCCAGCAGGGATTAATAAAATGTCAAGCCATTCTGGGTATTCTTCCCCATCCTGAATTTTTTTTTCCCATCCTGAATTTTTCAACACAGTCACATGCTATTCCTTTATCTCCTTCAGTTTTACAGCTACATGTGAATGAATAAGCTACAATTATATTATTATTATTATTATTATTAAATATAAAAATCAAGAACTCACTGTTTAAATTGAGGGTTACTGGGGGGTGCGAGGGTAGGGATAGGGTGGATGGGTTATGGACATTGGGGAAGGTTTGTGCTATGGTGAGTGCTGTGAAAGGTGTAACCCTGATGATTCACAGACCTGTACCCCTTGGGCAAATAATAAAAATAAAATAAAATAAAAAAAAGGAACTCACTGTTTATGTAGGTTTATCTCATACTGCCAGTTCTGCTCACCAAAAATAAGATAGAATAGAATAAAACAAAATGAAATTGCCTACTGGGCACTTAGAATCCATGCCAGTTTCCATAGCAGTAAATAGGTCTTTCCAACCATTTACGGTTTAGGAAGGGCTTGGTAGCATTCTGGCCCCAAGACTTCAACTTATTTGATTTGCCATACAAGACTGCAGTCTCAGTGCCAAGGTCAGCAGGAATTGGCCCAACACTATAGTGCCATTCATTTTCAGAAGTACCTGATTTTGCAGGTGAGCAGTTCTATCTCCACAGAGTTCTACTTCTATGGCTAACATCTTGATTACCCTGTAAGAGACACCTATTTTGGGGTCTGATGAGCATCAGTATTGGGAGTCTTAACTCAGTATTTGGCTCTCTATAACATTATTTTACTGGTTCTGACATCAGCCATATGTCCAACCTTGAAAAAATTATATTTTTGCCTGTAGGGTTTCTTTTAATGAAAACAGGGCTAGGGGAATGTAGAGATGATGTTTGTAAATAGATTTTTTAAAAAATCATAAAAGCTGTTGATTTCTGAGAAAATAAGACTATGTCTGACTAAGGCCTTAGCTGCTCAAATTTTTACTGGCAATACATTTTAATAACTATTTAAAAAGTGCTATCTCCCTCATCCTTGCTTATAAATTTTTTTGAAAGCTGAGGAAAACTACCATCATTTTATCCAGAAAGATACCCTTCCCCCCACATCCCCTCATCCCTTTTGGGATTTTTCAGCCTTACAGATGAAAGATACAAAAATTATACATAACTGTCATGCTTTGTGAAAGTTGTGAGAGAGATGGTTTGAACTTCTCATTTTTATTATTTTCTTGATAAGAAAAAAGAAACAAGAATCAAGGTAGACTGTTGAGAGTTCTTAAATATTTTTTTTCTTTTTTATGTTCTTTTATATTTTTTTAAAGATTTTATTTATTTATTTGAGAAAAAGTGAGAGTGAGTGAGCACAGAGGGAGAGGTAGAAGCAGACTCCCCACTGATAGAGAGCCCAATGTGGGGCCTGATGCCAGGACCGTGAGATCATGACCTGAGCTGAAGGCAGATGCTTAACCAACTGATCCACCCAGGCACCAATACTTTTTTTTTATTTTTAAACCATGGAACAAGTGCTTATAAAATGAAAACAGAATTAGACTTGCTGCCTTATCACAATGAATTAGTTCAAATGCTGAGTTTACTGAGTTCAAATGGTCTACAATAATTTATTCCCTATTACTTTAAACTAGCATAATGAAATGTGTTTGGATGAAGACTCTGGTAGAAGCAGTGTTAAACAATATAAATATTAATCCAAAAGATGTGGAATTGCTTCTAATTCTGGGTTATGATAAATGAGTGAAAAAGGAAGACAAAAGAAAAAAAATCAAGTAGTAAGAAATTTAAGGGGAAAGAACAAAAAGTACAATCAGAAAATTATCTTAAAAGAGATGATATAATATTTATAAGATGAGCAAACCGCTCTGCTGCTTCTGTGAAGCCTTCTTGTAATATTTCAAACTACAGTGATCTTGTCCTTCCCTTAGGCCACAGAGGCTATTTTTTTGCACTAAAATGTGAACATACGACATGATAATGAATTAGATGATTTTGGAAAAATCTAGGATATACCAGAACTTATAAACAACATTTTACTCCATGTTTATTATTGTATATAATTGCTTTATTTTTGTAAGTCTTGACTTCCCCAAGGAAAGAGAGAGTGCTTTCTACTTTTACACTTTGCACCACACTATGCTCATAATATTTCCTCAATAAATAGTACTGATTGAATACACTCATGGCCTGATGGATTATTTTATATGCATGAGTATGATCCTTTAGACATAGAGTTCAATGATCTAGAACCTTTCCGGAGTGAGAGGTATTTTCTTTGCTACATAAGAGAAACTGATTCAAACTGGTATTATGAAAGACTGTTTTGCATAGAGATAAGTCGTGTGCCAAAATTGGATTTAACAAAATGTTGCTTTACCATCATTACCCAGAATTCTAGGGAAGTTTAACTCAGTAAATTTAAATAAACTTTGCTAGGTATGAGTTATCTGCATTTAGAGAACAAACCCATGATTTTCTATGTTTGCTACTCCATAATGTTATGACTTCATATGTATTAACCATAGATAGGAGAGGATGGGGTGGATTGGTGACGAGGAGCAGTAGGTGCAATTAAAGGGACAGCATATCCAGGTTTGCTGCTATAATTCTCCATTTTACAAAATTCCTAGCAATACAAATTAGGCAGGTCTATTAAAATTTTTATCCATTCCCTATACTAGATATGCAATCTCATTAGTCTTCACAAAGGTCAAGAATCTGAAAATAAATCAGAACATACAATAGTATGCTACAATTTCCTTCATTTATAATTAAGATTCTCCATTACTACATTTTAAACTTTCATTTGTCAACTCTAAATCTATGCAAGGAATGTGGAATGAGCAATTCCTTAATAAAGCAAAGTATGAAGGTTAACAGTAGTGCGGTATCTAAAAGGAAGTGTGCAGTATACTAGGAGTAAGGGCAGTTCAGATTAAAGGGCCAGTGGAAATAAAGATTTGAATAGAAGATAAGTGATTTTTCTTTTTAGATCTGCTGCCTCATCTACTTCCAGTTTTGAATGTTTGAAAGATAGGAGAGTATAGGAAATTCCTCTGTTGTAGGGATGGTTTGGGGTGGGGATAAGTAGGTGTAACAATAGTTAACTGGGTGGGTGTGCTGGGAGTAACCGCTCTCCCCTCTTCCATAGGGAACTCTGCCACTTAGGGGGTGGAAAAGGTAATTACATATTCCTCTTTCTCACCACCATAATCTGCTGGGCTCTACAAATCCCACCCTTTCCACTTCTGGCATCTCTTCACTGGCCCTTTGATCACTTCCACTTTCCTCCCGGCACTCAACTCATCCCTAGTATCCAACCTTCAATTTCTAAGGGCTGTATACTCTTTTGGGGAATTAGTGGCTAATTGATAGCCCGACATTTTAAAAAGTTGCGAGTCTAAAGCAAAGAGTGCCTTTTCTAATGTGGAGTAAAATGTCACCTTTCAGCTCTTCAACACCACACACTTGGAAAATTCAAAGATGGAGACTCCTGGAAGATTAACTCATTGTTTTAACTGTGAATATACAAAATGATCTCTTATGAAACATCCACCATTTTAGAAAGCTTTCAGAATCAAATATAATTATGATTACCTCTCATAAGGAGGCTAGATAACCAGGACCTCATCAGGAACAAAAGTTACATTAAGATGGGAGACCAGTTCATTAAGTACCAGAATGAAATGTCTTTGACAAGTAAGGAGTGTTTTACTTTTTTTTCTCTGAAAACTATCTGGGAAAAGACTCCTAACATAAAGACTTTAAAAAATACATTTAATTACGTTATATAGAAATGTTTGTCTATATTGTGTGTTATTAGAGAATGGAATGCACGTATGTCTTCATTTCACAAATATTCATTGAGCACATATTTATGTAAGTACTATGGAGATGACAAAGATGGATTCTTATTCTGTGGAAAATAAATGTATAAATAGAATTTAGGGTCCACAAAAGTAGGATTTTCTTGGTCTGTTTTGTTCATTGTATCCCTAGCAACTAGAACAAGGGCTGGCAATCTTTTCCTTCTAAAGGGCCAGACAATAAATATTTTAAGCTTTGCTAGACAATATGGTCTCTATCACATATTCTTGTTCGTTTTTATGACCCTTCGAAAATGGGCCATAAAATATAAAAGTACAAAAAAAAATTCTTATTTCCAGCCCTGTAGGCTAGATTTGGCCCACTAACTACAGTTTGCCGACCTCTGGTCTAGATCATTGCCCAATAGTAGGAAGAGCACATTGCATATGTTAATAAAAAAAAAGAAAAAAAATGAAAGAATATATTCAGTGAAGACTGTATAAGCAATAAAAGATAGCATGGTTGATGTCCTCAAAGAGCTAATGGCTAAGGAAAGGAGACAACTGGATAGAAGTATATATATATATAGAACTAATTACAGCCAAGTTTAGAAGATTCAGAGAAGGAAAGTTGGAATGACTAAAGAATGTGACATTCAAGCTAATCTTGGACAGGACTTTGAATAAAAAAAGAGTTCAAATGACTCTAGGTGAAATTCAGCTTCAGTGACTTGAATTACAGAGGCAATTTTGAACTCATGGGTGAATATATGTAGTTATTTCTATACCTCTGAGGAACTACAAACCAAGAGTTATAGCACATGCCGAGGTTACAATTTTATTTCCTTCTTATTCACCATCTGCAAAAATACCATTTTTCAGCATTATGCTGAAAATCAAGGAAGCTACTTTGCTTTGGATAAGAAAGATGAATCCAATGGTCTATTTTTGGCACCATACAAATGCTACTATTAATGCTATGAAGTAAACAAAGCATTGTAGCCACAACAAATCTTGTCAGGCTGGTTGTTAACTATAATTAAAGCAGTACATTCCATAAAATAAGAGACAACTGGCAGATATACCGAGTTATACCAATTAAACAATCCATTTAGAGGCTAATAAATAGGAAGGGCAATGAAAAACCAGAGACCCTGTTACTGAAACCACACATCTCTATTTACATACAAATTACTTGATGTTTGTAATATGTTCATGCAGGTGTGGAGTTGGCTTTAAAGTGCTGTTAATTTGGGTTATAACGAATACAGGAAATTTTTAAAAAGCCCACAACTTCCTGAAAAGTTAAGTTTAAATGTTCTAGAACTGATGAGTTGGAAAACAAAACAAAACAAAACAAAAAACAAAACCCTGCCTGCTACATTATGCTTCAGTGATCACTTTGGCAGAATTGACCTTTCTTTCTTAAGCACTGCATATGTTTATTCTTTACATAGCATCCAAATAGAGTCAAGATGCAGTGAGGCTATTGGCTCCATTACTACAAACTCCACGATGCTCATTTAGACAAAGGAGTTTGGTTAATTCTTGATTTCCCTTAATCCAGGGCTAATCCACACACTCTAGGATGCTTGTAATCCTACTCAAATGATTCCCTGCATTCAGTTCTTTGTTGGCACTCCTTCTGAGTCTCGGGTGTTTCTCCTTATATTACTTGATGATGGATGTCCTTTCCCTGGTTATTTCTCCCCATTGAAAGTTACCATTGTCAGCGACACGGCCTAATATGACTAGTGTTAGGCCCCATAATGATGATGATTCCAAAACAGACACGACACAGAAAAGAAAAAGCATCATTGGCCACAGAAGAGGAGGGCTGTTCTGCAATGGGGGCATCACAGACTGTTTACTACTTTAATTGCAAAGTATAACTGCTGGACATTTAAAGACATAATTGTCCACCAACGTCTGAACTGATAAAGATGTTCGTTTTGTACCTGATTTCCAATTAGGAAAGATGATACATGAAAAGAGTTTCTTGGCATTTGACTAAACGAACCACATTTCTGACCTACCTTTATTACAGCCAAGTAGCTTCTACTGACATATGTTCACACGGCCATGTGATACATTTGTACTATGTCAGTGTGCCTATTAGCAATTTACTCTCAGAGACCCACATAACAATCTGGTTTAGGTTGTGAGGAAGAATTTCATGTTTTAAGCTCATCCTTTGGGAACACAAATCCCAGAAAAACATCAAATTAGTATATTTTTTTCTATTATGAAATCTTTCTGGGTTTCAACAGAAATGCAGTGAATTTGGATTTCTCTTTTCTATTTTACATGGCATCACTTCTGACACAGAAACTGACCAAGTAATAGTCAATTAGGTTGACTGCTGTCATCATGCATGTGAAAGAAATAGTAAGTGCAAAATCTGCTTCACAAAGGCAGCTCCAATGAGCAATGACTTATTTATCACAGACATTCATATGGATGCCAAAAAATAGATCCAGGATGCTTGGCTGGCAGCTGACTTACACAAAAAAGACATTTGAGAGCCAATGAAAACATTATAATCTTCTTTTACCATCATACAAAAAGACTTGTAAGGCGGCAGAAGGCAAAATAATCTATTTAGACAACATACACTTCCAGAAGCATCATTAGATTGAGATAGTCAACAATCAGGCTGGACAGCCTAAAATTGTGACAGACTATCTATTCCACATATCATCAGAAAAGGGGCCAGACAAGAAAGCCCAAAAAGCCTTCTAAGAAAGGAAACATCTGGGAAGGTAAGTATGATGATACAGTATCTTCCTCATTCCAGTAAAATCTCTACTATGTGGCTTAGCTAAGATGAAGTGATGTGATGATTCCATAGGTAATTATCAGAAATATTATAAACATACTCTCCACTTTCTAAGAATTTGAATATAAAATATATTTAACAACAAAAGTAGGCTGAACATAACAAATTTTTTTTGATGGTTCAAAAGGCACTTTGGGGCATTACACTGCCTCAGGGTCATCATTATGAACATCAGTCATCACTACTCTGCAGTTGCACAAATGTGCTAGGTAACAGAGAGTTCTTCACTTTAATATGAGGCTACCTAACACAGCTGGCTCTATTTATTTTGAAAAAGAAACATTTTAAAGCAAATTGAAGGTATATATTAGACCAAAGACATTTTAGCCTGTTTTCCATAAAAATAAGTGCTAACAGATAATTATTTCAGTCTTTTCCTTTTTTGTGTGTGTGATTTTCTCATTCTTGCTATTGAGTTTCTCTTAATTTTCTTCCTAGACTGTATTTGTTCTCTATTTCCCTGTTAACCATGTTTTGCTCTCTTTCAGTTTCTTTACTGGCCCTAACAGCATTCTATCTAGGGCTTTTCCTTATTTGGGGAGTTTCATTTTTTCATAGATCTTGTGCCACTGTTTTCACCATTCAAGTAAAGGGGAGAAAGGGGAGAGGGCTTAAAGACAAAGCTTTGTTTTTGTGCCTTCTGGAAAGACTGGACTGAGAATCAAGAGGAACTAGAACTCAAGTTCCCACTATAATTAATTCACTGTATGATGTGGAGTAAAATACTTCACCTTCTCTGGGCCTAGATTTCACCCTCTGGAAAATGAAAGATTTGGGCCAGATGATCTCTAAGAGCCTTTCTGGTGCTAACATTCCCCATCTATAATTTTGTCAGCAATCACACAGGATGGCAGTTATGCAGGGAAGTTCAAATACACATAGCCTTTGCCTGTATATCTTAGTCTGGGAGTAGACCTTTTTGGTCCATAATATGTCAACTCATTGTAATTCCTTTGCTGTTGGCACTTTGAAATGTTTATATGCAATGTATGATTTTAGAAGAAAGGGACCATTTCCCACTTCTTTAAGTACTCCCAGTACTTAGAATAGTGCTGGTCACTTAGTAGGTAATAAATGTTCCTAGCGCGTTATATTTCCCTCATCTTTTTTTTTTTAAGATTTTGTTTATGTGACAGAGAGAGAGAGAGAGGGAGTGCACAAGCAGGGGGAGTGGAAGGCAGAGGGAGAGGGAGAAGCAGGCTCCCTGCTGAGCAAGGAGCCCCTTTTCAGGCTGCATCGCAGGACCCTGGGATCATGACTTGAGCCGAAGGCAGACAGTTGAGCCACTTGGGCTCCCTGCCTTTACCTCATCTTACAGCATTTTCTGTCTTTAAATGTTTGTATTATAGAAGCTAATCACATTTAACTTAAACTATTCAATGTCTATGATTTCTGCCTTCTTAGTTACCAGTAATATCCAGTTCTTTGGAATATAATTTTTTCCTATAAAATGGCAGGGCTGATAGGAACAACATTATTTTCAGAAAGAGACAGACTGGGCACCTGGGTGGCTCAGTGGGTTAAAGCCTCTGCCTTCAACTCAGGTCATGATCTCAGGGTCCTGGGATCAAGGCCCGCATCAGGCTCCCTGCTCAGCGGAGCCTGCTTCCTCCTCTCTCTCTGCCTGCCTCTCAGCCTACTTGTGATCTCTCTCTATCTCTCTCTGTCAAATAAATAAATAAAATCTTAAAAAAAGAAGAGACAGACTCATAAGATAATCAATGTTCACCTCCTAAATAATTCACTGAAACTTACTGTGAGAACTCTGTACTGGTATACTATTTGTGTTACTAGAATTTCAGTTCCTACTTGAAACTGTGACTTTCAGAGTAAAAAGCTTAAGAACCTTTTGGAAATACATTTGAAAAGGCAGCTACAGAAATAATAAAGAAGTTTTAATAACATGTTTCTGATGCTTAAATTCCAGAAGTAAGCCTAAAGTATATAATAAAAATACTGTCACAGGGATGTCCACTCTCACCAATGATATTTAACATAGTACTTGAAGTCCTAGCCACAGCAGTCAGACAACAACAACAAAAAGAAATAAAAGGCATCCATATTGTCAAGGAAGAAGTCAAACTTCCACCATTTGCAGATGACATGATACTACACGTAGAAAACCTTAAAGATTCCACCAAAAAAACTGTTAGCATGATAAATGGATTTAGAAAAGTCAGGATACAAAATCAACATACAGAAATCTGCGGGATTTCTGGACGCCAATAATGAAGCAGTAGAAAGGAAAATTAAGGAATCAATCCCATTTATAATTATGCCAAAAACATGAAGATACCTAGGAATAAATCTAACCAAAGAGGTGAAAGACCTGTAGTCTGAAAACTATAGAACACTGATCAAGGAAATTGAAGAAGACACAAAGAAATGGAAAAACATTCCATGTCATGGACTGGAAGACCAAATATTGTTAAAATGTCTGTATACCCAAAGCAACATTTACATTTAATGCAATCTCCATCAAAATACTAACAGCATTCTTCACAGAGCTAGAATTAACAATTCTGAAATTTATATGGAACCCTAATACCCAAAGCAACCTTGAAAAAGAAAAGCAAAGCTGGAGGCATCACAATTCCAGACCTCAAGTTACATTACAAAGCTGTAGAGATACAGTATGGTACTGGCACAAAAAGAGACTCATAGATCAACAGAACAGAATAGAAAACCTGTAAGTGAACCCACAACTAGATGGTGAATTAATCTTCAACAAAGCAGAAAAAAATATCCAATGGAAAAAATTCAGTCTCTTCAACAAACAGTGTTGGGAAAACTGGACAGCAACAAGCAAAAGAATGAAACTGGACCATTTTTTATACCACACACAAAAATAAATTCAAAATGGATGAAAGACCTAAATGTGACACAGAAAGCCATCAAAATCCTACAGAAGAACACAGGCAGTAAGCTCTCTGACATTGGCTGTAGCAACTTCTTTCTAGATATGTCTCCTGAGGTAAGCGAAACAAAAGGAAAAATAAACTACGGGGACTTCATCAAAATAGAAAGCTTCTGGGCAGTGAAGGAAACAATCAATGAAACTAAAAAGCAACAGGGCGCTTGGGTGGCTCAGTGGGTTAAAGCTTCTGCCTTCGGCTCAGGTCATGATCTCAGGGTCCTGGGATCGAGGCCCACATCGGGCTCTCTGCTCAGCGGGGAGCCTGCTTCCTCCTCTCTCTCTGCCTACTTGTGATCTGATCTCTCTCTGTGTGTCAAATAAATAAATAAAATCTTTAAAAAAAACAACAAAAAAAAACCCTAAAAAGCAACATATGGAATAGGAGGAGATATTTGCAAATGACATATCTGATAAAGGGTTAGTATCTAAAACATAAAAAGAACTTATAAAACTCAACACCCCAAAACTGAATAATCCAATTAAAAAATGGGCAGAAGACATGAATAGACATTTTCCAAAGTAGACATACAGATGGCCAACAGACACATGAAATGATGCTCAACATCACTGAGCATCAAGGAAATACAAATCAACACTACAACGAGATATGACCTCACAACTGTCAGAATGGCTAAAATTAACAATACAAGACACAACAGGTGTTGGCAACGATGTGGAGAGAGTAAAACCCTCTTGCACTGTTGGTGGGAATGCAAACTACTACAGACACTGTGGAAAACAAAATGGAAGTTCCTCAGAAAATTAAATATAGAACTACCCTATGATCCAGCAATTACACCCTACTAGCTGGAGAATGAAAAGATACTAATTCAAAGGGATACATGCACCCTGATGTTTACAGCAGCATTATCTACAATAGCCGGAGTATGGAAATAGCTCAAGTGTCCACTGATTGATGACTAGATAAAGAAGAGGTGATAAATATATAATGGAATATTACTCAGCCATAAAAAGAATGAAATCTCACCATTTACAAAGACATGGATAGAGCTAAAGAGTATTAGCTAAGTGAAATAAGTAAGTCAGAGAAAGACAAATACTGTATGATTTCACTCATGTGGAATCTAAGAAACAAAACCAGTGATCATAGAGGAAAAAAGGAGAGATGCGAACCAAGAAATACAGTCTTAACTGCAAAGAACAAACTGAGTGTTGCTGAAGGGGAGGCAGATGGGGGGATGGGTTAAATAGGTGATAAGGATTAAGGTGTGCACTTGTGATGAGCAACGAGTGTTGAATGGAAGTACTCAATCACTATATTGCACATCTATAACTATTATTACACTATATGTTAACTAACTGGAATTTAAATTAAAAATTAAAAAAATAAAGGGAATAATTACTCTCACAACTTATACTTACCATCAATAATAGAATTTTAGAAAGGGAACTCTATTAAAAGGAGTTCTCAGATTCACACTTTGTTCTTGTAAAAATAGGAAAAGAAAATCTGTAGACCAATTACAGATCTCAAATTAAAATACTGGTATTTATTTAGACCACTTTGTTTAAAAAAATATGCTTTCTTTGCATCTTACATTTTACATTTCTAACATTTAATGATGATTAATTGTAAAGGACACATGTAAGACTATAATGCAGCTAAATGATGCATTTGTAATTCATGTGAAACAACATAGTTAGTTCTCCAAGGGTTCGTCAATATATTATTCTACTAAACAGAATACTTGAAAGTCCCACTTGAGTTTTAAATGCAATATGAAGTCTTCATTTTAAGCATGGCTTCCTCTGTGTAATATTCTCATAATTATTTTCCAGCACAAGAAATATTAGGTTGATTATTTTTATTCTAGCTGTTAGCTTCTCATGCTGCAAAGAAAGCAACTTCACAAATTCATTTTTCCATTTTAATACAACTGACATATTTTGGGAGCTATGCTTAAAATTAAAAGGAGAAATGATGTAAATTAAAAAAATTTCTTCTAAGAGGTGAAAACTAAAAAAAATTTTTTTAATTTTTAAATTTTTTAAAAAAGATTTTATTTATTTGACAGAGAGAGACACAGTGAGAGAGGGAACACAAGCAGGTAGAGTGCGTGAGGGAGTAGCAGACTCCCTACTGAGCAGGGAGCCAGATATGGGGCTGGATCCCAGGACACTGGGATCATGACCTGAGCTGAAGGCAGACCCTTAATGACTGGGCCACCCAGGTGCCCCTAAAACAACTATTTTTAAAGCCCACATTTACTAAAAGCCACTGCCCCATACACTTCAAAAATATCTCTATTACAACAATATATATAAAAAAATAGAAATCAGCTTTAAGCACAAGATTTTATTCATGAAAATAAATCGCCATCTTTCAACATAGAACATTTTAGTATATATTTAAAAAGTCCATATTCTTCATGTTGAAACATGTCCCTATGTATAAGACAAACTCCTTAACAGATATTTGTCTTTAAAAATAATATTAGCATATGTTGGCTAAACTTTTAGATATGAGTTAAGTTATATGTTACACATCTCATGAAAGTTCTGCTTTTTCTTGCAACTACTGTCTGCTAATTCTCTCTAGAAAGTATAAAACTTGAAGAATACATAGTATTTTTGAAAAGAGGCTGAATGAGATGATTCAATGCCTTTTCCCTTTTTTAAAAAAAGATTTTATTTATTTATTTGACAGAGAGAGAGATTACAAATAGGCAGAGGCAGGCAGAGAGAGGAGGAAGCAGGCTCCCCACTGAGCAGAGAGCCCAATGCCTGGCTGATCCCAGGACCCTGAGCTGAAGGCAGAGGCTTTAACCCACTGAGCCACCCAGGCGCCCCACAATGCCTTTTCCTTTGAGACTTCCAGGTTATCTGATTTTTAGTCACTATTCTCAGTTTATTTAGAAACTCCATGACTCCAAAGAATAGTGTTCATCTTTGTATAGCAGTCGGTCAATGTGCCTTGCTTTATAGAAGAAGAACCCAAATTAGCAGGCTAGCAGGTATGAAGCCGGGGGAAACAGTCACTTAAGTACTGACAAAAGAACTGATGAAACTTTCATTCCTGATGCTGGACTGGGGGACGGGGTGCTCAGTGGGGGAGTATATGCTAAATTAGTTTCTTGCAACAGTAGCCTATAGTATTTCCTGCACATTTGCTGTCTTCTTCATGAGGAGTGGAAAATAGAAGGTTGGAGTAAAAAGCAAAAGAAAGGAGGAAATAGAAAAGTGGATTCAAGAAGACCTGGTATATGTACAGGAGACAAAGGGGTAGGATTTAAAAACATTTGTCTCAAGATCCCTAGAAGGCACCCCCAAGGAGTAAGACTTACGTATATCACCAAAGGACCAATGCAGGTTATTTCAGTTACTTGGAAACTGGTCAATACTTCATCCTCTTCTGTCAGGATACATATATGGAAAGAAATCCAAGTGTACTGTGGAATCCAAGTGTAGTTACAGACATTGTTACCTTAGTCTCCAATATGTATAACAAGTGGTACTGAAATAATAGATACTGTGTAAAAAAGAATTTCATTATTTTTTTAAGATTTTATTTATTAGAGAGAGAGAGAGAGAGAGAGAGAGAGAGCTAGAGAAAATGCACAAGCAGGGGGAAGGGCAGAGGGAGAGGGAGAAGCAGACTCCCCACTGAGCAGGGAGCCTGATGCGGGACTAGATCTAAGGACCCTGGGAACATGACCTGAGCAGGCGGGCGTTTAACTGACTGAGCCACCCAGGTGCCTGAGAAGTTTTTATTATTAAAGCTAAGCTCATTCTTAGGATATCTAAGGTTTAGGGTCATAAGTCTTGCCCTTCAGATATGCTCTAGTGACAATATTGGAGACTTGAATTCCATCTCCCATAGCATAACTAATAGTTTAGTTTAGTTGTAGAGACCAAACTGGTCCCCTTATGAAAATCTCCGTATGAAGTTTCTAGTGAACTGACACATATTACTAGACACTTTGTTGTCCTCCTAAAATAGCTTATTCTTGTTCACTGTTTTAAAGGAGTTCCTTTGATACTGAGTTGGGGCCACAGTAATTTTTAAAAAAGATTTTATTTATTTATGATGGGGAGAGATAGAGAGAAATAGAGAGAGAGGGAGAGAGGGCACAGAGGGAGGAGCATAAGGAGAGGGACATGCAGATTCCACACTGAATGCAGAGCCCCACATGTGGCTGGATTCCAGGACCCTGACACCATGACCTGAGCTGAAACCAAGAGTCAGATGCTGAACTGATTGAGCCACCCAGGCACACCCTGGGACCACAGTAATCTCGACGCATATAGGAAAAGATTTGTTATCTTTGGTATTGGGGTCTTAGAAGGTGAAAGGGCCCCAAGAGATCAACTTGTAAATCATAGTAGTTGTGTTGAACTATAATAGCTGTGGAACCTATGAGCAGTACACAGAGGTTTGGCAAGAGGGAGTTCTCAGAGACATTTGCTTTACCCAACTTTATTTTATCCAGTATTTTTACCCAACCCTTTTTACATAAGACATGTATCGACATCTGATAAAACAAATGTTCAGTGGAAACACACTGGGAAATGTGGTCCTGACAACTTCTCTTTTCTCTATCTACAGACTTGGAGTAAATGTATCCCTGAATGCTATGGAGATCACCTGGGAGTGTTCTCCTTAGATAAACACCCATAACATGTCCGCCTAGTTGGCAGGATAACAAGGGAAATTTGGTAAGAATATTCCTCCACACTAATCACAATGTGGGACTTTATCAACATAATGGAGACTAAACGATAGCCACATTCAAGAATACATATATAATGGGGAAAAGACAGTCTCTTCAAGAAATGGTGCTGGAAAAACCGGACAGCTATGCACAAAAGAATGAGACCTGACCACTTCCTTACACCATATACAAAAATAAACTCAAGATGGATGAAAGACCTAAATATAACACCTGAAACCATAAAAATCCTAGAAGAGAGGACAGGTAGTAATTTCTCTGACATCAGCCAAAGCAATATTTTTTCCAGAAATGTCTCAAGGCAAGGGAAACAAAAGGAAGAACAAACTTTTGGGACCACATCAAAATCAAAAAGCTTTTGCACAACAAAGGAAACAGTTAACAAAACTAAAAAGCAGCCTACAGAATGGGAGAAAATATTTGCGAATGATGTATCTGATTAAGAGTTACGATCTAAAATATATAAAGTACTCATATAGCTCAATATCAAAACAAACAATCTGATTAAAACATGGACAGCAAAACTGAATAGACATTTTTCCAAAGAAGATGTACACATGGCCAATTAACACATGAAAAGATGTTCAACACCACTGCTCATCACATGCACATCAAAAATCATAGCGAGGGGGCGCCTGGGTGGCTCAGTGAGTTAAAGTCTCTGCCTTAGGCTCAGGTCATGATCTCAGTTTCCTGGGATCAAGCCCCGCATTGGGCTCCCTGCTCAGCAGGGAGCCTGCTTCCTCTTCTCTCTCTGCCTGCCTCTCTGCCTACTTGTGATCTCTCTCCCTCTCTGTGTCAAATAAATAAAATCTTTTTTAAAAATCACAGTGAGATATCACCTGACACCTATCAGAATGGCTAAACAAGAAATAACCTGTGTTGGTAAGGATGTGGAGAAACAGGAACCCTCACGCACTGTTGGTGGAAATTTAAACTGGTGACAGCCACTATGAAAAGCAGTATGGAGGTTTCTCAAAAAATTAAAAATAGAAATACCATATGATTCAATAATTCCAGTACTGGGTATTTATCCAGACAAAGCAAAAACATTAATTTGAAAAGATATGTGCACCCCTATGTTTATTGCAGCATTGTTTATAATAGCCAAGATATGAAAACAACCTAAGTGTTCATCAACAGACAAATGGATATGGAAGATGTGTGTGTGTATGTGTGTGTATACATACACATCTATATCTATATATGCATATAATAACTATAATGGAATATTACACAGCAATAAAAAAGGATAAGACTGTGCCATTTGTGACAATGTGGATGGAACCTAGAGGGTATTATGCTAAATGAAATAAGTCAGACTGAGAAAGACAAATACCATACGATTTCGCTCATATGCAAAATCTAAAAAAAAAGAATGAGTAAACAAAAAACAGAATCAGACCTGTAAAAACAGAGAACTGACGGCTGCCAGAGGGAAGGGGGATAAAGTTTTGGGCAAAATGGGTGAAGAGGAGTGAGTGATATAGGCTCCCAGTAATGGAATGAATAATTCACAGGAATAAAAAGCACAGCACAGGGAATACAGTCAGTGATATTGTAATAGCGTTGTATGACGACAGATGGTAGCTACACTTGTGGTGAGTACAGCATATCATAGAGAAGTTGAATCACTATATTTATATACCTAAAACTAATATAACATGGGATGTTATATTAATTGTAATATCAATTGTACACAAGTAAAAAAACAAAATTAAGAGTATTAAATGAAAACATTCAATCTTTCAAATAAAAAACACATTTAAAATTTATCTGTACAATGGTTAAAATGATGAATTTTATGTTATATGAATTTTACTGCAATAAACTTTTCATGGATGAAAAAATAAAAGATAGTCATATTGATTCATCACTATAATTAAAGCTATCTTATTCTCCTCTAACAACAACTACAACAACAACAACAACAACAACAAAACAGTCAACAGCTAGAGATTTTTCATTAATGTATCACAATTCTGTGCTTAACTTCCTGGCCATGCCATTTTCAGTGACTTACAGATGAAATACAACATTTGTTTTATGAAATGACCCTACTTCCAGATATACAGTTCATGTATTACTAACAACAACAAAAAAGAAGTGTTTTAGAAGACAAAAGAAACCACTGAAATGATCCCAGAGTATAAGTGGGGATTAACAGAAACAGACCTCCCTGATCTACCAGTATACGAATATGCTCCTCTCTTCCCTTAGATCCACTTTCTTATATTTGTCAGATCCTTGACGCAAACCACACTCTGGACCAGTGACTCCTCACTTGTAGATGGATACCTGGCTGTCTATTCTCTAGATCCTACTTTCTGGCCTCCCTGATTTATGACCTGGCTCCTAGCCTTTCGTGTGCACCCCACTCTATAGGTCAATCCTTAGGGACCTTCTCTAGAGGCTCACTTGACCCAATGATCCCATGATGATCTCAGATATATGGAAAACACTCTGTTTCACCTTTTCCAAAATGCACATTTTTTCACATAACATCTCTGAGACTGGGATGCATCTAATAATCAATGGTGTGCTGTGGTTCTATCACAGCATTTCTTTCTTAATGGTTCATAAACTAATTTATATCTTACAACTGATATCATCTTAGACTCAATGATACATGATAGGAGTAAATATCCAGTACCTCAAATTCCCTGATATGATGCCTCAAAATACAGAATTTTCTGTGCAAGATTCCTGCAGTTTGCACTGCCCTCTTTTGAGATAACTTAGAGTCCCCTTCTAAAGAGGAACTAACTATATATATGTGTATACACATATATAACTATATATATGGAGAGTGTATATATATATGTAAGTTACATATATAAGTGTGTGTGTGTGTATATATATATATATACTTTCCATATATATAGTTACACACACACACACAGGTATCACATGACCCTTACCTCAGTAGATTAAATAATGAGTAAGTACCAAAGAGAAATATCTAGATTATCAGGTGAGCACTTTCCAGCTGGAACCCTCTGTTCTCAACAACAACAAATTCATGCAGAAAGGGATAAAATGGTAGGCAGCAGCAGAAGCTAAGAGAGAAAGGATGTTAAGCAAAAGTGACATGGCAATAGAAGCCATGAATAAGCAGACACCTTCATGTAGAAAGGAGAACAGAGAGTACACTTTTTGTTAGGGAGTACAAAGAAGGATTAGGTAGAAAAACAAAAATAGAGCGGCTGAGTCACCATAATGGCAAAGCATGAGAATGAACAGATTAGTAAGGTACAAGTGGAGCCTGGCAGAACAGACACCTGCTTCTAAAGGAAGACTACCACCAGAATCACTGTCAGACTGTCAGAGCACTGTTGTAATTGGGATATTCTAGTTTCCATGAGGTATGTCTAGGCAGCCACTGTGTATTACTTCTCCATTTTTTCTTAACACTATCTTAACTAAGAAAACCTCAGTAAGCCCCTGTTCCTTATAATAGAAAAAGCCATATTAAACAATTGCAAGAAAGCAAAAGATAATGTACAAAGAGAATGTGGTAATAGTTACAAAGTGGCTACGCTAGAGAAAGGAGGTTAGCACGGATGAGCTCAAAAAAATGGGGGAGGGTGGAAAGGCCACAGGTGGAGGGCCAACTCTGTTCTATTTCTTCTTTTTTTTTTCTTCTTTTCACTGTCTGAAAGAGCATTATCATGTATCACAGTTCCTTCTCAGTGACAGTATCTTATTGGGCCCTGGCCGAATCCTAAACTTTGGCTCTCATTCTCCTTCTCAGCAATATCACTCAGAGCAGAGCATGCTAAGCTCCCCTCCCTTCCTCAAATCACATTGGACAAATCAAACTTGGGATTCTTTCTGGCCAACAGATCTGATACTACTCCCACAACTATGTGAATGAATTCTGTTAAGCCAAGATTTATTAGGGTACCTTTTGTCTGTCCAACATACCTTAAACGGGCTCAACCCCTTCAGACTGAGGACTGAAAGAAATCACAACTCAAATTGTAGTTTTCTCTTTATTTTGGAGTTTTTAAATATGAAAAAGTATCAGTTTTAAATTTTCATTGATGAAATACAAAATTACAAGAATTATTTTTTCTCTAGAGAAAATTATTAATCAAAAATTTCTTTTAATGCATGGTCACAAAGAACTACTTACCCACAGAATGTATCAATTTGTAAGAGGGTCTTACAAGAGAACTATTTTCATTCATTATACTACCTCCTGTGAAGACTGTAAACTGAAACATGGCTAAGCTTTCTTTCCAACATTTGAATTTGAGACACAAAATGGTGGTAATTCAAATCAATTTGTTACTTTTAATCTTTGTAGAGGTGTAATTCTATTACTGTCTTTGGTATCTGAATTCTAGCAATAACCTTCTGGAATAGTTTCTGCCCTTAAATTCACTGCTTTTCTTATACTTCTTTGGTTTTGAAAAAAAAAAGAGCTTGTTTCTTTTGGTTATCTTTGCTTCTGTTTCTATGGCTTGACAATATGGAGTGAGCTGTAATTCTCTTACATTTTAGCTACCTAATAGGCAATGATTTCCTAACAAGACAGAGTAACACTCTTCAGAACTGGTCATCACTATGGATATTACTGTGTTAGGGAATGAATAAAATAAAACAAAATAGTAATTTTGGCTCAGATATGTATTTGTCACCAGGACAAGAACAAGTTCAAACTGTTTATTTAATATGTGACAGCAATCCTTTAAAAACATGCTCTCAAAGACTTATCACCCCTTTCTCACCCTGTCATCACTAATACATTTTTAGTCACCTTCTCTGATCTTCCTTTTCATCAAATTTATTAATAAAACTTAACTGGGGAAATTCTTGATTCTTATCCTTTAGGCTGTTGGCTTATAAGGAGTATTTGGTTTTATATTAGGTCTTGAACTGCCTGTAAGAATTCCGTCAGTTACCTGGGTATCACTAAACACTTTTTTGCTTTAACGGTGCTGAAGTGGAAAGGGAACTACAGATGGCCTTTTATAATTTAGTTATTCAATGGGAAATGCATAGATCAACCTGCATTAAACTGTATTGCCTACTCAAGTAAAGGAAACTGCCCATTTAAATAATAGTCTGCTGTTTCTGAGGATAACAAAAAAAATGCCTATTGGCACTGGGCTTGGTACACATGTAGTCTGTGATTAGGCCAGGTTAAGTAGTATGTGTATGTATGTATGTATATGTATGTATGTGTATATAAAAATCACTAGAAGAATAAAATCAGGTTCTGCAAATAACTTCCAGGTAATACTTAGAATGGCCACAAGGAATGTATCAAGAAATGGCTAGGAAGTTTTCCCATAGCCTAGATAATTTTATAAGCCAATGGCAACATACATATTCTTTAGGTAACAAATAAGCTCTAAGTTGAGTTTGGCTTCATTTCTTATAGCTCTCATTTTCTCTAGCTTTAGAATCCAAAAACGGACCCAGAGAATCCTGGTGCAAAGAAGGGCATATTCAACACAAACCGTAAGAGACTCCTAATCTCACAAAACAAACTGAGGGTTACTGGGGGGTGGGAGGGTAGGGATAGGGTGGATGGGTTATGGACATTGGGGAGGGTTTGTGCTTTGGTGAATGCTGTGAAAGATGTAAGCCTGATGATTCACAGACCTGTACCCCTTGGGCAAAGAATAAAAATAAAATTAAAAAACAAAACAAAACAAAACAAAACAAATGAAATGTTACTCTCTTGGTCTGAAGTAACCTCAGAGGATACAGTTTTAGGCAACTAAAACTATAGGTGTACTGTAAGTTCCAGAATTGGCTCTAAAAACTATTATTCAGTAGTCAAAGCTACTCATTTCCTTAAGTTAAAGTGTTATATTACATTGCAGTAAAATGATAATAATGAAAGACACTGGCATTTCCATTAACTTTCTGTTTTAAATTAATCAGTATTTCATGTGTATCTTTCTTTTTAGAAAAGAAACATAAAAAAGAAAAAAAAGAAAAGAAACATAAATTATATGCAGTTTATTTTTCTTGAAAAGAAATGTTGACCTCTATTCAGAGCCTATTAATAGCATTGTTTCTCCTTTTCTTCTGGTACACACAGAGGAAGGGAGGGGAGGGTTATCGGGGGAAGGGACTGTTATAAAGACCTTTTTGTAGAAGT
The DNA here is from genome assembly GCA_002007465.1 of Ailurus styani. NCBI lineage: Eukaryota > Metazoa > Chordata > Mammalia > Carnivora > Ailuridae > Ailurus > Ailurus styani. The sequence continues at coordinate 288,550 of LNAC01001141.1, read as the reverse complement.
GTTTTTTGCACCTTCAATTACCTAATGTCAGGTGCAATGACCAATTTGTGCTCTCTTAGGACAAAAGTGGCAATTTTTACTTACAAATATATAACTATATTAGTAAAAATGAGGCCATGCTGAAAATCTGCCTCAAGATGTTAAAAGGACACTGAGTTTTGACTCAAATTTACACACAAGTCAATGCCAAATGATAAATTTCAAGCTTCACAAGTTTAGACATTGATCAGGAAATTGGAACTTCAAAGCCACAAAGCTGAAAGCTTTTGGATTAAGGAATATTCAACAAAAGCTATATAAAATATATCAATGAAATCTGGTCATCTCAAGCAAAAATCAACAAGGCACAAACAAGGATTTGATGAATGAGGAATTCTAACTTCATCTATTTTTTGGACTTTGTGGAAAATGAGAATGGAACGCAATCACTGTCGAAAGTTGGTAACTACATTTTCAAGGTGGATTTTTGAGAAGATTTGAAATAATACCATACATTTGTGTAGAACTTGGTTTACAAATGGTTGGTACATTCATTAGCACATTTCCTTCTTACTTCAAGGCTCTGAAGTAGAGAAAATAGGATTTATCCTCATTTTACATGGAGGCGCTAAAAGTAAGAGGTTTATCTGAAGTAACAAGTATTATAGACTGCATGCTTGTGTCTCCCCACCCAAATTCATATGTTGAAACCTAATACCCAGTGTGATAGTATTTGGAGGTAGAGACTTTGGACAGTAATTAGGTCGTAAGGGGGGAGTCCTCACAAATGGGATTAACGTCCTTATAAAAAGAGACATGAGGGAGATAATCTCTCTCTCTCCTCAGTCATATGAGTATACAGCAAGATGAGTAGTTGTCTATAAGCCACGAAGTGAGCCCTCACTAGACATGGGATCTATTGGCATCTTGACCTTGGTTTGATTTCTTAGCTTCCAGAACTGTGAGAAATAAATGTTTGTTGTTCAAGCATTGAAATTAGATATAAAAAAAATCTAGTGACCTTTTCTCTGTTTCAAGCTACGAAGACAAAGACTTTCCTGTTCAGCCATGATAATATTTGATTATCTTTGGTTATGAGGTAGGTGGTACTGCTGGTCATATTGTGAATTGCTTTTGGTATTTATAGTATCACATTTATATCCTAGATGTTTTTCCCTCCCTCATTCAATAAGTTCAGTACCTTAATGCTCCCTAACTACATTCACATACACACATTCATATGTGTGTATATCTAGTTGCCTATATACAGTTAATAAGAAGATTCTACTCTATGAGAGTAAGAATGTGTCACTATTTTAGTCTAAGATATTTTCATTTCCCAATTGGGTAAGATGAAGTAATAGGTACAATTAACCTTATAAACTCTTTGAGGCATGAAAAGTACTATGCAGGTTAACATTGCATTGAAGTAGAACCTAATATTTACTTTAAATGGAGGCAACATGAATGACTCATAGTAAAGAATCTACTTCTAAATCATGAAAGACAAACAATATCAACAGTACTGACTATATCTGGGCATTGTAATTACTGGCTACTATGCTAAGTGTTTTATATTATCATATTTAACCGTCAGGACAATCCTATTAAATAAACATTGTTATGTACAATTTGATGGGTGAGGAAATTGCGTTTCAGAGAAGCTAGGTAATTTGCCCAAGTTTATACAACTAATAATGGTGGAAAATTGATCAGAATCCAGTTTATCTGATTAACCATTATGTCTCTGGTGTTCCAACTTCAATAGTACAAAGCAGATTAATATGAAGCACTTGTTCAAATGTAGATTCCTGGGTGCCATTTACCATGATTCAGTAGATCTGGGGTGGGGTTTGAGAATATAAATTTTAATAAGCTTCCCAGGTAATTCTCATGCTGATGATTTTTCTAATAGACGTTGAGAAATACTGCCATGCATTATACTGAAATAGCTAACATTGCTTTCTCTGTATTAATTTCATATGAGTATTTTTAAAACAAGGCATATATTTGAGGTTGTTCTTTTTTTAAAAACTCATAATGCCCAATGTCTCACTGTAATCGAGAAAACTTATCAGGAGGACAGAAAATGTGATGTGAAGTGATGTAAGGGTATTGATATTTGCATAATGGCTGCATATGTATAAAACAGGTCTGGTCTGATTCAATGAGGCCAGACAACAGGCTTTCTCTGTTGGTTTAAGTAAAGGCATGTACATAGTAAGTAGAAGAGAGAAAGGAGAAATGAAGGTAGAAGGAAGACAGGCAAGAAAAGAGAGAAAGGGAACTAAGTAAAGGATTGAGCTATTTAAAAACATAAATAACTACATTTCCCTCAAAAGACAAACAGGTTCTGATGAAAATTTGTGTTTTGACAGCCATATCTTTTATCTGGTTTTGTTCAGGCCCTTAAATTGATGACAGAGCACACAATTCAACTGGCAGTTGCGATTAAGAGGTCAAGCAGTGAATTCAGTACTTTAAAAAAAAATCTCTTTCTCTTTTTTTCCCTTCTTCATTTGGCACTTAAATCTCCTAACTTATTCATATCAGCAGGAAGTAATGGCTGAACACTACCCTCCACTCACAAATCTAAGGACAAGCTTCATTATTACCTTTTGCTTCATGGAAATAAATTCAATGATGTTTAGATAATCCAAGCACATATACAGCTTTTCAGTCTCAATTATTTTCTTTTTCTCCTTCTGAACTATTAATCTAGTTTGAAAAGCTTAAAAAATTAAAAGGTTTTTTAGAAAAGGAATCACTTTTGTCCCTATACAAAAGAACAGCAACAAAAAAGAAAAGGTACTCTTAAGAAATGAGTCTGTTAAAAATCAGATTATTTCCACCACGCTCTCCTATTATTCACCTGTCAGTAAAATATGTCCTTTTATTGTCTCTGTTTGAATGCCTATTTTTATCTGAATAGAGCTATATGGTCATTTTTGTGTTTATTAGTTCTTTAGGTTTCCTCCCCATTCTACTCTCCCTACCCTAGAGCATGTTTTTCTGTTCTTAAAAACTGGGCCACATGCCTCTGAGGAGAAAGTAGTGCATTATTTCATTCCCACCTTTTCTTCTTTTTTGGCATCTTTGAGGATTGCTATGCCCAGAAGTGCTTCCACTCAAGCTGGACCATCAAATCAATTATCACAGCAGTCTGCTTTCTAAATATGAATGGCAATGAATGACAACAGGCATGGTAAACTTTCAGCTTTGATTTGTCATTGGTAATGTAAATCTTTTTTTTTTCTTGGCCCCTCCCCTCCTCCTTTTCTATCTCTCAATTTCTCCCAGTCTTTCCCTCTCAAACTCTGTCTCTCATAGATGTTTGATAGAGTCCAGCCTTTTGGCCAAATTCTCACCCCTGCTGTCTGCAGCTGCATTGTATCAAATCTTCAAATAAAAGCTTCACCTTTGTAAGTTAAAATCACAAGAAAAAAATGGCACTGGGAGCCATTATTGCTATAAAATCTCTTCCTGCTAACCTCTGAGCCTAATTATTACTGCATCTGAGGAAGCACAACAATGTTGTCTCCTTATTCATTTGGGCTGTTTAAAATTCTTGCTTGCCCCAGTATCTGAAGCCTCAATTGTTTTGAGCTTAATGTTGCTCATTTCATATCATGTTCTTGGTTATGTGAAGTACTTTAATTTTTAAAATGTTATATCCTAGCTGTTTAAAAAGACTGATAATGCCATAAAGAGAGAGACTGGTTTAAACAAACTATAACTAGCTTTCATAATGCTGTATGTGGTCATTAATTCATCACTTTTGTGAGGAGGTCTGCAACTTCTAGTAAACTACAGTTTCTTCTCTAAAACTGGCAGCAATTCTTTTCATTGGCAATGACACCACACTTTTATGAATTATATTTATAAATATTGCTTTTAAAATGAGCTCAAAGCAATAACATAACTTCAAAATAACAGGCAAGATAATAAATTATGCCAACCACTATTAACCAGAAATTCTGTGCCGGAGTCTTAGGATATAGATTGTCTTTATTTTTTTTCAAATAATGATGAGTTCTATAAGGCTATGCCTAGAACCAGTTAACTGTTGAATTAAGTTGTCAATTCTGTCATAATCTGTCCAACATAATTGAAAAGACTCATCACCATGCACTTAATGATGTGCGTACACTGCTTTTTGTGTATTGCAGGTATAGGGTAGAGATACAAAACAGCATGAATTATAATTCCCACCTCTAAGAGCAAGCTAGTAGAGAAGATGAATCATACAGATATAAAAACAAAACTATAATGAAGGGTATTATTTGCTAAGCATCAAGGGGAATTACACAGCATAAATTATGTAATGATGAAAAGCAGATTACTTCAAATAGGGTGGTCAACGGCGCCTTCATGAGGTAGATGAGATCTGAACTATGCACGGTGGAGGAATGGATGAGGTTTTCATAGAGAGTTAGGAGAGAGATTCTTCCCAGTGGGCAAATAAACAGATTAAATGGATATATTCACTGCTCATTCTTTGAAAAATTATTTTCAAGCTCAAAGATCTTTAGTATTTAACTGTATAAATGGTTAACTAAAATCAGACAAAGGAAACCTGCATAAGGTAGGAAAAGGTTTATCAATAAATGGACAATAACTCTAAGGAATAGTCTTTCTGCAGTTTACCTTGAGGCTTGTGGGTATGAAATGCTGGGTCAAAGGTGGCTTTCAAGGGACCAGTAATAATTATAAAAAACAGGTTACTACTCCAGGCTGATTGGAGTTTTTATAAGATAGTTGCTAATCTCTTACAGAATTCTGGGTTGCTTACAAAGAAATCATAGTGGTCAGTTTTCATCCCGATTTATAAAGATGTCCTAGGCTAAAGGTAGATATCCTACAGTGGTTGCAATCTATGACTGATCTAGTCCAGAGCCATATCCCTTGGAGATTTTCCCTAGGCTGGTGTCCAAACCTTCTGTATTAGTTTCCTATGGCTATCGTAATGAATTACCACAAACTTGGTGGCTTAAAACCACAGAAATGTATTTTCTCACAGCTCTGGAGACTAGAAATTTATTTTCTCACAGCTCTGGAGCTGAAATAAGTGTTGGTAACATTGGTTCTTTCTGGAGGAAAGATGGAAATGTAAGGAAATGGTCTAGTTTCATTCTTTTGCATGTAGCTGTCCAATTTTCCCAGCACCATTTATTGAAGAGACTGTCTTTTTTCCATTGGATTTTTTTTTCCTGCTTTGTTGAATATTATTTGACCATAGAGTTGAGGATCCATATCTGGGCTCTCTATTCTATTCCACTGATTTATGTTTCTGTTTTTGTGCCAGTGCCATGCTGTCTTGGTGATCACAGCTTTGTAACAGAGCTTGAAATCAGGCAACATGACGTCCCCAGCTTTGTTTTTCTTTTTCAACATTTCCTTGGCAATTCAGGGTCTTTTCTGGTTCCATACAAATTTTAGGATTGTTTGTTCCAGCACTTTGAAAAATGCCGGTGGAATTTTGATCAGGATGGCATTGAAAGTATAGATTGCTCTGGGCAGTACAGACATTTTAACAATGTTTAGACATCCTATCCATGAGCATGGAATGCTTTTCCATCTCTTTGTGTCTTCTTCAGTTTCTTTCATGAGTGTTCTGTAGTTCTTCAAGTATAGATCCTTTACTTCTCTGGTTAGGTTTATTCCAAGGTATCTTATGGTTCTTGGTGCTATAGGAAATGGAATCGACTCTCTAATTTCCCTTTCTATATTTTCATTTTTAGCGTATAAGAAAGCAATTGATTTCTGTGCATTGATTTCGTATCCTGCCACATTACTGAATTGCTGTATGAGCTCTAGTAGTTTGGGTGTGGAGTCTTTTGGGTTTTCCGAAGTATCATGTCATCTGCAAAGAGAAAGAGTGTGACTTCTTCTTTGCCAATTTGAATACCTTTTATTTCTTTTTGTTGTCTGATTGCTGTTGCTAGGACTTCTAGTACTATGTTGAACAACAGTGGCAAGAGTGGGCATCCTTGTCATGTTCCTGATCTCAATGGGATGACTGTCTGTTTTTCCCCATTGAGAATGATATTCTCTGTGGGTTTTTCATAAATAGATTTTATGAAGTTGAGGAATGTTCCCTGTATCGCTATACTTTGAAGAGTTTTAATCAGGAACGGATGCTGTGTTTTGTCAAATGTTTTTATCTGCATCAATTCAGAGGACCATCCACTTGTCTTCTTATAAAGACCCCAGTCATTGGTTTTAGGGCTTACCCTAATTCAGTATGATCTTATCTCATGTTTATTACATCTACAAAGACCCTGTGTTCAAATAAGGCCATGTTCACAGGTACCAGGGAATGAGGAGATCAACATACCTTTCTTAAGGGGGTAGAAGGGACACAACTCAATCCACAATCCTTTTATAGCCAATTATTAAAGTATTATTCTTCTAAATGGGGTTACATAATCTCATCCCACTGATTCATTTCCCACAATGTTTTTACTATTGAAACATGCAAGTTCATATGACATCTATACCTAATAAATAACCTGACCTGCAATGAAAACAGAATGTCCAATTTCTAATCTAGTTTAGTACATGTTAGAGCTGTCTTCAAAAATCTATTCTCTACTTCACATAGCAGGAGCAAGGTAGTAAACTCAAAGTTACATTAGACCCTGTTGGAAGGATTAAAAATATTAAAAATAAAATTTGGCTCTTACCCTCATATAGTTTATAGTTTTGAGGTTTCACAGCACAGAATGTTTGCAATGGAAAGGATCATAAAGATCATTTATTCTAAACCACTCATTTTACAGATGAGGCATTTGGGGCTCAGAGAGGTTAACTAACTTGCCCAGGGCTCACAAAGTTAATCGGGGAAATAGAACATGCAAAGGAAACAAAAAAAGGGCACAATTTTAAAGAAAACATGCAACTTCTGGTATTTTGCTTTCATGTATGAGGTATACACAGAATGTTGATGATGTACCTACCATTGAGAGATTAGATCAAAGTTTAACAATCAAGGACAATTCTGGAGTAGATGCCAAAGCTTTCTCTCCTCTTCTTTTCCCTGATCTCTGAAGCTTCCTAGTAAGCAAAATGACTTCCAGTAAGCAAAATGACTTCCTGGCCTTTCTTTTTCTGGGGCATGGGTTTAGCTCAAGTTTCAGTTGTCTGAGGTAGACAACACCTTTCCAGTAGAAAGGTAAGACATACTCTCTGCCTGTTGTAATTCTCTGATGACCACATACTAATCAGAGAGAAGTAGCCCCCAATGAGGGTGGAGGCCAAAAATAAGGACTCAGGAATTATAGATTTGCCAGAGATGAGAGAACTGTGATACATGGTTCGTTCTTTCCTGTTTCAGAAAGGAAATATGCAGTATTATTAATTTTCAGGGAAAAAAAAAGGGGTGCATTGCCTTTCTCAAATAAAACCAATCACTGGAATAGCTTGTAAGTCACTTTCTAAGTCAAAATTCTCCTTTCTCTTCTTACAGAAAAAGTTTGATATTTTAAAAATGGCTACCAGGAATGGAATTAAAAACAACCAATCATGAGATTCAAAGAACAATGTGGCCCCATGGCATTCTATCATACTCTAACTGTAGAGTAAACAAAACAAGAAAACTGGGGGGAAAGATAGGAAATTACAGGATGGAACCAAAAATTTCCTTATCTTGTTATTTTTTAACAGCACTAAGTCATCATCAAATGAGCCTAGTTTCTTTGCATTAATAGAACTAGCATTTAATCTGACTTACCCAAAATAGGAATAAACTTGCTTCTTGCCCATAAAATGTACATGATTTAAAATTAAAGTAAAAAGTATCACTTTCCAAGCCTACTATTTGGGGATGCATTGAAAAATTAACTATGTTTCTACTAATTTATTCAATATTTCATTCAAAATATTCTTTACATAATTATATTTCTTAGCACTAACTCTAAGAACTACAATTTCAAATTAGGTGATTTCAAATATACCCATATGCCTAGATGTGAATTAACACAAAATTTAGCATCATCAGCTTAAAAACAGAGCTGCAGAGAAACCAATAATGTGTTATAAACAAACAAATTTACATAATCAGAGATTCAAAGACATAGCAGAATTTCACATTTTCTTTGGGATTTTGAAAAAAGAATAAAATTTGACAAATAATGCATTGTAATTACCATCTCCAGGAGTTTAATAACTGTGGAATCAAAATTTTGGCTTTACTAGCAATAAGCATTATGAAATGACTGCTTTAAGTGTTATGCATGTTGTCCTTCTTTGGGGATTGTGACACAATTGTGGCAACACCAAAAGATTCTCATGAAATGTTCCTCTTTATAAGAAAGTTATGATGCGGGCGCCTGGGTGGCTCAGTGGGTTAAAGCCGCTGCCTTCGGCTCAGGTCATGATCCCAGGGTCCTGGGATCGAGGCCCGCATCGGGCTCTCTGCTCAGCAGGGAGCCTGCTTCCTCCTCTCTCCTCTCTCTCTGCCTGCCTCTCTGCCGACTTGTAATCTCTCTCTCTCTGTCAAATGAATAAAAAAAAAAAAAAAAAAGAAAGTTATGATGCAAGCTAACTTCAGAAAATTCCACAAATAAGTAACTAACTATAAGAGTCACTCTTCTACTTATCTCCAATTTATGCCTAGGTTGCTGAATTTTTGTCATTTATGATGTAGCTGCAATGAGGAACTCCTCAGTGTTGTTTCATTGGAAACTTGATGAAGGTCTGTAACTGGAATAGTACCCAATTATCTAGGCATTAAATCTACATTCTTTAAATAGTCCCCATACTTCACTTCAGGGTTCAAACACACACAGAAATCAGTGGGAGATTTCAATAAGACATTTATAGGGAAATAAAATTTCACATGATATTTAAAGTCAATTTAGTAATTAATTTGATTCACCTCCTGAAAATTATAGAGATGATTCACTTGCCTAACTTTTTCTTTCTAGCACAATGGATTATTTGACCTGAAGAAGATAAAATTTTTAAAAATAGTACTACTCATTCGATTAAATAAAAATTCTACAGCTCAGATATTTTTGAAGTCATATCTCACAGTACAACTTCTGTACAAATGTACTTTTTTAAGTTCTTAAATATTGAATTTCAGACTTTCAGTTCTTAGATGTGGGAGACATACAATTTACTTAAGATTAGGGAAGATGCGGACATGGTGACAGAAAGGAACCTTAGCTTGGAATGGTTATAACTTTGCCATTTCACTTCTATCACAAGCCCAAGCTGTACTTGGCCAGTTTATGCAAATCCCTGGCTAAGTGGAGTGGCTTAAGTATAAATGTATACTTTTACTAAACTAATGTGTTAAACCACTACTTTTCTTGGCTCCATGTGAATAGTATAGTTACATTATATAACCAAATCAAAACACCACCGTGAATTACAGGTATATATTTTATTAATTAAACCAAAATATGAACATGACTTTCTCAATCTTTATGTTAATGTGACATGAATTATCTCTAACGAACTGAAATTAATAAGAAAATACAAACATTTCACTTAGAGTGAAAGACTCAGATAACAGGAAATTTGTTTTAAGTTTTAATGTGTTGGGTTCCAATGACACAAAGTAAAGCTGCAATTGAGCTGAATGTTACATGTAATATGGTGCATGTGGGTAGATTCTAACATCTTCCTGATGACCCATGTACAGTGTCTTATTTTTTTTTAAAATGGGTCATGCTGTTTACAGTACTAATGCTATTTTGTAATCAATTTGGGAAGCCCTACAACCTTTCCTGAAATGACTAAAAGATGTAGGTTGACAACTGTATTTACTTAGATAGCATGGTAGTTAGACTCTAAAACTTGCATTTCAAATGGTATATCACCTAGAGAGCACTGACAACAAGCCATTTTCTTGGCAATAGGCGGATTGATGGTTCACTCTTAACTCGCTTGGAGAAACACATTAGTAAAATAATCCATGGCTTTTTTCACTCTGTAGTATCTACAGATGACCTCTATTTCAGATGACTCTAAATAGCTTAAATGCGAATAAGAAAGAACACCTTTCTGGCTCATTAAGGCAATTGCTCAAGCTGTCATTAGCATTACCTCTCTGAAAATGCAGTACAGGATGCAGCAAGCCTTGTCTGCTGCAGAAACTAATGGCACAGAGCTACCTTTTGACAGGACTAAATTTACATAACTTACATATTTAGTGAGTAAAAGAATAATTTACATTAATTAAATAAGCTATGTTTAGAGGATCCCCCCTCCTTCATTTGAAATATACCTACACACATTGTAGCCTAATCACTGGCAATTGGATACTAAATGAATTAATTGTGCCAAAGCAAATAGGGGCTTTTATACTTATTTAATCCTACTCATTTTCTATAGGGCAATAGTGAATTATGCTTCAGAAGATAAATAGCAAGTCATGCCTGAAAGGATAAGATGCTCTGGTTTTCATCCTCAGACCTGCTAGGCTGACTACCTGTCAGATAAGGTTGAAGGCAGGATTATGCCTTGAAAAGCTGACAAACCATAGATTTTTAAAAAAGATTTTATTTATTTATTTGTCAGAAAAAGAGAGCACAAGCAGGCAGAGTGGCAGGCAGAAGCAGAGGGAGAAGCAGGCTCTCCGCTGAGCAAGGAGCCCGAGGTAGGACTCGATCCCAGGACCCCAGGATCATGACCTGAGCCGAAGGCAGCTGCTCAACCAACTGAGCCACCCAGGCATCCCAAACCACAGATTTTTATCACTAAATCAAGCCTGCTTGGTTTAAACGTTGTGAACTTTAATTATCTTCTACTTACTTAAAAGAACTAGATTAAACCAAAAGTAGAGAGGGGTAGGCATTCTGGCAAAGGAGACTAAGGGAGTTTTGAGGGATGAGAAGACTTCATTTTCACAAATCAATTTTCTCATTTTTAATAAAGCAAGGTTTACATATATAAGAGATCCCAGGAATCATTGAGCTATACTATACTTGCGGTTATCCAGTCCATCCCAGAATGGTAATCATCTACCCTGTTCTTAAGAATCTCCACAGAAAAAAAAAAGAAAAGAAAATAGAAAAAAAAAAAAGAATCTCCACAGGAAGAGGTTCTGCACAGGTTGAGAAGGCGTTAAACTGCCAAGGGCACTATAGTTTACCACAGATGGAGAAAACAGAAACTTCTCTATCTCATCAGCTAAAAGACAAGAATAACCTATGCTCTAAGGGTTGCTTTTATTATTATTTTTCTTTATTTATGGTAAGATTACATAATTATCAGTCCTTTCAGAGTATCTTGTTTCATAATAGAGTAGTCATAAGATACTGAATTATTTAACCAGTAAGTACTCGTTGGTTTAGTCCAGAAGTTGGCAAACTTTGTAAAGGGCTGGGTAGTATTCTCTGCTTTGTGGGCCATAGGATCTCTGTCACAAGTACTCAACTCTGCTGTAGTGGTACCAAAGCCACCACAGATGATATATAAATCAACGTTCTAGAAATGAATGTTCTAGAAAAGTTTACTTATGGGAAGTTAAATTTCATTTGATTTTCACATCCCAAAATATTCTTGTGATTGTTTTCAATCATTTAAAAATGTAAAAATCATTCTTAGAATGTGGGCCAGATTTGGCCTGTAAGCCACAATTTGTCATCTCTTGTTCTAGTCTATGTTTAGGTCATTATCAAAGGGACAGAAAACAGTGTAAAATACATGGGCACTTTTCATAATGGTTGGAGAGACAAGGTCAAAAACATTAAAAATTTGATAAAATTTTTTAATTGTCTAAACAGTATCAATTGGAGAAATAAATTCACTTATTCAACAGATAATTACTGACCTCTTCTGTGTCAAGCACTATGCTAAATACTAAAGACACAGTGATGAATAAGACATAACACCTGCCCTCCAATTGCTCACAGTCCTGTTACAAGGACAAACAAGCAACCAGTTATAATATAGGATAGGATACTTAAAACAAAGACTAAAGCTACCTGAAAACAACTATGACAATTTTTTAAGTTATATCAATTTTCAACGTTCCATTCATTTACATTTAAGGTAGAGATCTGTGATTTAAAGTGTTAAGGAAATCCAGGGGCACCTGGGTGGCTCAGTTGGTTATATGTCTGACTCTTGATTTCAGCTCAGGTCAGATCTCAGGGTCGTGAAACTGAGCCCCATAGTGGCTCTGAGTCGGCTTGAGAGTCTCTCTCTCCCTCTGCCCCTCCCCCTAGCTCATGCTCTCTCTCTTTCCCATAAAAAAGAAAACAATACAATATAAAGAAATTCCAAATGCAAAATAAAAATCTTGTGACCCACTCAAGTCCTGCTCATTTAAAAGTTCAGACTTCACTGCCTTTCCTAGAGAAACGGCAAAATCACATAAAAGTCCTCTAAGTAATTTCCAGGGACCCTTTAAAGATTATAACTTTTAAAAGGATTATTATTTTATTGGGTTGATTCACTGGAACTGGGCATGATGTCATCAGCCTTAACAATGTGCATACACCTATCTGTAAGACTTTTCAGGCAAGGTAAATTACCATGGAAAAGCCTGAACTGTTTTTCATGATAGATCTTTAAGAAAAGGATTTATATCTACCTGCATGACATAGCTCAGGATCAATAATGCCTAAAACACAGCATGAATTTTCAACTGTCTGATTTGAAAACTCTTTTTTTTTAACACCTTAATTTAATTTTATTTTTTTCAGTGTTCCAAGGTTCACTGTTTATGTGCCACACCCAGCCTGGTGGTGGGTATTAAGGAGGGCCTGTATTGCATGGAGCACTGGGTGTGGTGACTTGAAAACTCTTAAAAGTATTCCAACAAATATTTCCACAAATGAATCACTCATTCTTTTAAAATGTGGTGATGTTACTAATCGTATCTGAGGCAAGAACTAAAAATTCAGCTACAAGTGTCTCTAGGAGTGAGACAGAAGAAAATCTGAGTCATCTCATAAATCTTTTGCATCAACCCCCAAGTGAAAGACAGCATTGCAAGGAAATACCAGAGCATGTGGTTTGGAATTAGATAAACTGGTGTTCAGATTCGGATTCACCTGCTCCCTAGCTGTGATCTTTGCCAACCAACTTAATTTCTTGACTCTTCCATTCTTCTATAAGCTTGGGAAAACAAAACCTGATGTTCAGGAATGTTGAGAAGATGTAGTGATAGGTTACATATGGCACCTAGTGCAGAGCGCCTCGGCAGAAAGTAAGGGGGGACTGCTTGAAATGAATATCTTGTTTCTAATCGAAACTTTGGCATTTGATTTTCTTAAAAAGTCATGTTGTACAATCACCCAATCTTGTTTAAGACAGCACTCAGACCATTTATGTGGCTGATTTTGGATTAGCCCATGGCACAAGAGTGATTTACTATTGCAGAAAAGAAGAAGTAAACAGAAAAATTCTTTGAAATGTGCAAACAGATAAATAGGTATTATACTGAACCCAGAACACTGACTAAGACAAAATTACCAGTAGTACATTTTTAATATTGGTTCAGGACAAATACTAGACTACAGATTATACACATATCACATTTTTATTTCATTGGTTATTATACAGGCCATGATGAATGGGCCACACAATAAATGAATGAACTGGTTATTGCCAGCATTCCATCCCAAGCTGCATTTTTGCTTCTTTCTTTGGAAAGAACTAAGTTAATGAATAAATGTTACTTTTTATGATAAAAATGTCCTTCGCTATTAGGATCTATTGAATTCAGCAACGAATACATATTCATGAATTTGCACTCTTCTCAAAACAGGGATTTAGACAGTCTACTCCATTAAACATAAGTTGATTTTTCTTCCAGGTGTCAGCCAGGGAATCAACATTTTGGGCAGTGGCCCTTTCATGATGTTTGTCCTAATGGATGTCCCCTGGAAATAAAATCAACTTATGTTTAAATGGAATAGATTTTCTAAATCTCTATTCTGAGAAGGGTATTGTTTCACAAATTAATTTTAAATATTAGACATGAACATAGATTTATAAATACAGCTCTAGCTTAATTTGGTGCTGATTAAAAAAGAGTTAAAAACTATATAATGTACATTACATATTCACATTATATTGGTGATGCTAATAATTAGAGCCTGCCAAGCCATCATCAACCTGTCATTTTCTTAGCTGAACTATTTGTTTTGTTAAACCTACCAGGGTTTCTTACACATTTGAAGAGATGAAGTGTGCCATCTGTCAGTCTGTTCAAGTTATAATAGGTACACACAACATATTACTTTTATTGGATTTGTCAAATGGATATAGTATCAGTATCACGATCATCTATATAGTTAATAAATTAACTAACATGTAGTATTAAATAAAATGTGCACACAAAACTTAATAAATTGCAGAGGTGCCTGGCTGGCTCATTCAATAGATCATGCAACTCTTGATCTCAGGGTTGTCAGTTTGAGCCCCACATTGGGTGTACAGATTACTAAATTTAAAAAATCTTAAAAAAAACCCCAATAAATTGCTCATTCAAGCTTCCTTGGTTCCCTTTACAATAATCCATTTTTTAAAAAGTCCTTTGAAATATTCTATTTATCTTAACACATTTACCAAAATAAAACTTAAGTAACTCAGGCTTACTAAATATAAAATAATACACACTTGACAATATGGAAAAAATATAAGAAATGATTTTCTCAAATTCTGTTAGACCAAGAGGAATGGGGGATGGGGTGGCAAAGGCCGTATATAAGTTAGATTCACACAGTGGTTTCTGTTCTTGGTGTTAAGATCAACAAACAACTGAGAATGTTCTATGTGTGTCACTGTGGTAAGATACTGGGGCTAATGAATATGACACAAGTCCCTATCCCCTTAGAGTCTTGTGTACTTTGAAAACCATTCTATCCTATTCACTCTAAATGACGACGATGATTACAAAAAGGATAGCAGTAGACATGCTCATAAGTGACAGTGGTCAGTGGGTGACATTAGGAACATTATAATGGCCTCATATTCTATTCTCTCAGTGGACAATGTAATGGCAGTAGGGATACAATGTGGAAAAATCCTAAGTGGGAAAATTGTGCTTCTATTTTTTTTTAAAGTATTCCCCTGCCAGCTTGCTCTGATTGACAGCTCTTATAGACAGACCTTATGAACCTTCAACTTGGGAGCCTTCACTCATACCCTGATTAACAGTGAACTCAAGTTTTACTCTATGCATCATCTCCTAAGCCCCAGTGATCTGACTAAAGTGGCATGGACTCCAAATACCACCGCAAACATTTATTGAAGGCCAATCCCAGCAGGAATGTTGTCAAGCTGATTTTTCAGCTTTTATAGTCCCTCTACAAATCAGCTCAAATCACATTTTTCTAGGTTTAGATTAAGCACCTAATTGTGTGCCCCCATATTAAATACATGGTCTCCAATAGGATTTTCCAGAGGAATAAATTATGGTATCTGAAAACACCAAACAGACAAGTTATATATTGCCTTGTAGACTACGAAATATATGTTAAAGTCATTTTCCACTTAAAAAAAATCTTTTCAGCTTATAGTTATTTATCTTTCCTCCCTAGCCATTAAAGCCAGCTTATAAATGTATAACAGAGAAGATGAGACATATGGCCAGGAGAGGAATGAATCAGGACTGTGATTAACATCAAAATATGTCCTGTACAAAGGTAGTTCCTGGGTAACATTTATTTATTTTTTTTAAGATTTATTTATTTATTTGGGGGGGTAGAGAGAGCACATGCGTGCGTAAGTGAGGGGTGGGGTAGAAGGAGAGGGAGAGAGAGAATTTCGAGTAGACTCTCCACTGAGCATGGAGCCTATGATGCAGGGCTTGATCTCACAACCCTGAGATCATAACTTCAGCTAAAATGAAGACGCTCAACTGACTGAGCCACTCAGGTGCTACCTGCCGCACCCCCTACCCCGGTCACATTTAGAAGGATTCTTCTACACTGTATCTTAGGACCTAAAGTATAATTCCATAGGAAGAGTGCAGAAACGGGTATAGTAGCCTATTAGAAAGAAGGAAGACCGTGTATTGGTTTTAAATCTTTGTGTAATAACAACAAAAATAGTGTAATTATTAGTAGATTAGTAGATTTTTAGAAATAACAAGTGACTTACCATGGAATTAAATGAGAAACACAGGGCTTTAGATTATGTAAATGGTGATTAACATTTGAAACTTCTGAAATCACTTTTATGATAGATTTTCATATCAGTTATTCTTGAATTAAGTAAAACATTTATTGTTCTAAGTCTTAGAAAAAGGGTGTGTTCATGAGATTATACTGCTTAGACAGAATGCTAATTTTAGCTTTAAAATTATCTTCCATTCCTCTTAGAAATTAGAATGACTAATCTAGATAGACTAATTTAAAGGGAGAAATTAAGATATTTGAATCTACAGAAAGAGAAAATATATATACAGTACTTTTCTCAAACCAGTTCTTAAATAAAGGATATTTAACCCAATGATATATATAGAAATATATTCATACATACCTACACACACACACACACAAACTCAAGTTACACAGCCATCCCAGTAAGACAGTGTCTAACACCACCACGAAACCAGGCAAATACCAACAGATTTGGTAAATCTACTTGGTTGGCTTTTTCCTGTACTTGCAGTGCTGATTCTGCAAAACTATGGTGAAACAACGACAACAAGCAAGGATTAATGAAATTGGCTGGTTTGGGGAGAGATCTATGGCAGGGTGGTGTTCCCAATCTTCTAAAAGCTCTAAATTCACCTACTTAGCTTTCAGTGTGTCCACAGCACTTCAATCTTATTTATACTATGTGGGCATAAGCAAAGAAATGTATACTGATCATGGGCTATAGTGGTTTAAGTAAATGGGAGATAGAATTTTTCTTTTTAACATTTTAGGAAAGAACCCAACCAAATTATTTTTTTAAGTCACATAACTGGCTAACTAGCTTGAACTGGGCATTTGTATTTTTTATACTTTCTTACAATTTTGATACTATAAGTAATGTGAATGACTTTTTAAATAACTTACATGTATAGGCAAATAGGACCTAGTCTCATCAGTGTGGTTGCTGTGGGAGTTAGAGAACCATTGCTTGATTCTATCATTGTGTGAGCCATTTGTGAAGTGCCTCTTTGGAATATATTTAGAGTAAGCCTTACATTCTTTTCAATAGTTTCAATGACAGCAAATCTTTGATCTTTTATAGTAGGCCTGAGTTTTAGAAAATAAGATGAGTATTTCAGAGCTAAATAGAATAAATAAGCTGGGTAATTAGGCCGTGTAACACTAAAGTTTGGTTAAAAACTACAAAGAATATGATATTGAATTTCTTCTTTAGCTCAAATCATGGCACTTTGAAGAACATTTATTTGGATAAATAAATTCTTGTTGGGTTGGCAGTAAAAACAATATATTCATTAAAATATAAACAAATGCATAAACGTGTGTGTGTGTGTGTGTGTGTGTGTGTGTGTGTCCAGAATTGTAAAGTTGGAAAGGATCATTCATTTAACAGATAAGGAAATGGAGGCCCAGTACCTAATAGAGTCCTAGTAAAGTAGGTGGTATATGGCAAGTGTTTATTAAATGGAAAAATATTATCTATGTAACCAAAACAATGATCTATGGAGAAATATACAATATATTTAAAACAGTGTTATAGTACTAGAATTAGGGGTAGAGCAAACATCTGTCCATTTGCTTGCCCTTCCCATATTTCATTCTCAGAGAATATGCTCTTCTGTATAGTTCTTGAAAGAGATAGCAATCCAATGAACCATGTGATCTTATTCCTGTCTTGGTTGATTGAAACAGGTTGGACACCTGACTCAAGGGAACAAATCCATAGGCTAGGCTGTGCCAGTTAGATCCTGTCACAAGAATTTGGTCAAAGAGACCAGTGTCACGTAAATATCAGCACTTGAAGTAAGGGTCATGCTTTATCATATCTATGGTCGTCATGTTTAAACAAAGGAAATCAATAGAGAAAAGGAGGAGACAGAGATGAATGAGAATATGGAAGGATAGAGAAAGCAACTTATATTTCAAACTTTTTTCAGTTTTGTTTCTAGTCCAAGGCACTCTATGGTCTGACTTCTGTTTCCTATCCTTGGATGTCTAAAAGGTTGCCTATCACGTCCTTGAATAAATTCCACTTAGTTCAAGTTTGATTTCTATAGGTTATAACCAGAGAAGATTGAACACAATGTGTTATTGGGCTTCTATTTCTGGCTTTAGCTTTTTTTTTTTTAAAGATTTTATTTATTTATTTGACACAGAGGGAGAGAGATCACAAGTAGGCAGAGAGGCAGGCAGAGAGAGAGAGGAGGAAGCAGGCTCCCTGCTGAGCAGGGAGCCCCATGCAGGCCTCGATCCCAGGACCCTGAGATCATGACCTAAGACGAAGGCAGAGGCTTTAACCCACTGAGCCACCCAGGCGCCCCGGCTTTAGCTTTTTAATAACAAAAATTAGAAAAATAATTTTTGAAGTGTTCATGGAATGGCTGAATACCCAGGGAAATTTAGTGATTTCCTCTGAGTCATTCACACAGTGGCAGGTCAAGGACTAGAAACCAGATCTTCTAACTCAGCATATAGCACCTATCAGTAGAACATGCTGGTTCAGGGCACAGATCCTGGAGACATGTGACCTTGGAAATGCTACTTAACCTCTTCTTGCCTTGTTTTCCCCCTCTGTAAAAGGATTAATAGGACTTAACCTACCCAATAGGATTGTTGTGAGAATTAAATAAGTTTTTATATAACATAAATAGCAACAGCTAATTGAACCTGGATAGGAATCTGACCTAAAGGGCAGCCATCCTAGGCCCTAATGCAAAAAAGTGAGGGGGGCATCAAATAATATTCCTCTCACAGAAATGTGGAATTGGGAACAAGAGTCTTTGTCAGGAGCTAGAAGAGGCAGTTAGACCAGGATAAGAAGAGTTTCCCTCCAAGCACAGGATAATCAAAGTGCTCTTTTTAAAAAGGCCCATGAACTTGTGCTATGTGGCATCCCAGAGACAAGTGTAATGTAGAATGAAGATCCCATTTCCAGGGATCTAGGTCTAGATGTAGGATATTCCCTGTCCTGAATTCCCTTGAGCCTCTCTGTATCTCTCCAATAAATGCTCAATTTATATAGATTCCAGTTATAAAATAAATAAGACACAAGGATATAATACGCAGCATAGGGAATATAGTCAACAATATTGTAACAAGCTTATATGATGACATATAGTAACTCGACTTACCTTGGTGACCATTTTGTAATGTATATAAATATCAAATCACTGTTATACACCTGAAACTAATACAACATTGCATGTCAATTACTCCTTAATTTAAAAAATAGCTTTTTGTTCCTTACATTGACAAAGACATAATTAAGTAAAATACTTATTAATATTATTCAAGTTTTAGTATGAAAAGAAAAAGTAATTACATATGCAGGGCATAGGCAGTAGGGAATGGCCCATCATTTCCCATCTTAAACATATTTCTCTAGTGTTTTCATACTCTTTTACAGCATCATCAATACAATACTCTCATTTCTCTCTTTCTGGATAAAAGTGCTTTATCACCATCTTATCACCAGGAACTAAATGACACAGGTCTTAAGAACAAGTAATTAATCATTCTATATCCATTTAGCATCATTGGATTAATTTTGTTTAACATGACAGATAATAGTTTAAGCCTACATTCTACCAATGAAAATGTGAAAATGTTCTTTACCAATGTCCTTTATCCTTAGAAGTCTAGCCCATGCAACCTAGTTAGCTACTCCAAAGTGTAATATGATTATGGGCACAGGAAAGCATAAAATACGCTTGTTATCTTCTACTTAAAACCAGAAAAATAAACCCCTATAAGTAAACTGTTTATTTTTGATGTGTAAAGAACATTTTAGGTATGAAAACTAAAATAAATAACATTTACTTTTGTGTGTGTGTCAAACATGGCCTATTAAATTCACAATATTCACAATATCTGCTATGAAAAATGCCAACTAGTTTAAATTTTTTTTGAACACAGATACAAATTTTGAAAAGATTGAGATTGAGCCTGACTAACATGAGTCCCCTCTACCTTCACTTTTACTGAACCTGCATCACAACCTTCCTGAGCTTTCCCATCACTTTCCTACTTTGGGCATTTCAATTGACTCCTTTCTCCTTCAGCTAGACTCTAGAATCAGCCCCTTAGGGTCACAAATTCTGGAGTTAGAAGGGAAATTAGAGATAAACTGATGTAGCTCTCTCATTTCATAAGGGAATTAACTGAGATCCAGAGGTTAGGTGACCTATTTCATAGGTGGTAGCAGAACTGGAAAATGATTCCACATTTCCTTATTCTCTTTTCAATGCATCTTCACTTCTACTTACCATCACAATCATCTCACTCAACCATGTCCATACTTGCTGGCCTCTCTAGGCTGCTGAGCTACGCGTCTCTCAAACATTAGTTTCCTTAGCCTCAGGGAATCAAGCTATGACTGAGTACTGACAAAACTTAACTTGGCTATGTCGATTATGTGCTCCCTGGCTTATTCCTCAAGTGTGTCCAAACTCCTCTTGCCTCCAAAGGCTTTCAATTCTACTTTCCTTTACTCATTCCTAAAAGAAGATCTTGCCTTCTAATTTGTAAGAATGAGTCTATGCCCCAAGTTTCATCATCTGCCTTCACCTAAGACATCAATTATCTTCTATCCTGTCCATCTTTGAGGTAGAAACACCTTTTTCTTCACCCCGAAAGTTAATGTTCCTATGTTTCTTCCTTTCCTATGAACACCTTCAATCTCTCCCTCTTAACTGTAGGCTTCTCTAAAGCAGAGCTAATAAAATTAATTGATAATGATTAGTAATAGCAGTAACAACAACAAGCTAATACCTACAAAGTGCTTGTAATGTACTAGGCACCATTTTAGGCACCTTGATTAATTCATTTAATCCTCAGAATAACCTACAAGGTAAGTATTTCTATTATGCTCATTTTACAAAAAAGGAGACTGAAATAGAGGTTAAGTAACTTGCCCAAGATGCACAACTAAGAAGTGGTAGCGGCAGGATTTGAACCCAGGCAGCTAAGCTCCAGAGTGTGTTCCTAATTCTCACACTGCTTCTTTTGTATTTGTCATATCTACACCATCACTTATTAGCTTATTATATTGGACAACTTACTGAACTTCTCAGAGACACAGTACCCTTATGTGTAAAATACGAATAATATTACTAATCTTAAAAGATTGATACGAAGATTAAGTGAACTAGAAAATATGTGATCCATCATGTCTGGTATATTAAATGTCAGTTTAAAAAGATACTAGGCAGAAGTACAAAAGAATAAGGAAGATAAGTATGCACTCATATAAAAGAATGTGCAAAATACATTGTTAAATAACCAAAACAAGGTGACAAATAAATAAATAAATGCCAGTTAATATAATGATAATAATGATGATAATAGTAACAACCAAGCCTAGCTTTTATTAACCAAATATTCAGGGATAACTCTCCCAGAGGGAGATAAGCTTTATTATATGTTTAAGAAATCCTTACCTAGCACTGTTCTAAGTACTTTGCCAATGTTAACTCATTTAGTCCCCAAAACAACCATGAGGTGAATCCTACTACTATTTCCATGTGATATATATGAAAACTCAGACAGAGAGGTAATTAACTTCCCCAAGGTCACAAAGGTAGCAAGTAGCAGACCAAGATTTGGACCCAATCAGTCTAACTCCAGAGTGTGTGCTAGGCAGGCTCTCAATGTAATAGTTTGTTGTAGGAGGGCAAACTTGTGACACCCATGACATGGGAGAAGAGCATAGATGTATATAGCCATAGTAAGTATGAAAAAGTATAGTCTAGTGTATGCTCCCCAAACTTGTCAACTCAGGAAAATTTTCTGGAATTTATAAAAAATAAAATCAAAAACAAAACCAGAATCCTGGGCCCAATCCCAAACCTACTAAGTCAGACTCTGGAAATGGGAGACCAATAGAAGTTAACAGAGGAGTAAATCAGAATCACTTAGGTACTTAGGTAGCTTTTTCAAAATACCCATACCTAGAACCCATTCCCAGATAGTCTGCTTTAGCGTCTCCAGGATGGTTACCAGGTCTCACTTGTTACCTTTGGGGGATGCTAGGGAACAAACAAATCGTTTTGAAAACTGATAAACAAAGAGAAAGAATCAAGAATTCACCCTATCTTCTCCATCTGAAATATACCTGAATGTAACCAAATAGCTGATGAGGGGACATTTCTTTTCAGAGAGGTATTACAAATAATTTTTTAAAAAGAGGGAATGATAGACTATCTGTTGAATTAATGGATCTAGGTAATGATCATCAGTGGCTGCTGGTATACTAAGAGTCAATCAGCCATCATGTGCTCCATTATAAAACAACACACCAACAAAAATAAGGATGTCTTGCTTAAAAATATGGAATGGAAATCTGATCTAGCCTCTATATCTAAGTTCATAGAAAATATATGGGGAGAGGGACAGATAAAGATATATATAAATGACACCATTGGGTTGAAATAACAAAAATACAAACTCTATCAGACAAATGACCTGGTTGCTTCAACAATAACAGTAGAAAAGTATAATTAAAAGAGAGAGAGAGAGAGAGATGAAGAGGTATAGTAGTTAGCCTCCAAGATAACCACTCCAATTATCCCCAGCCCTTGGTATTCACGCTCTGGTACAGTTTTCTTCCACACTGTTTCTGGGTTGGTCTGCGTGACCAATAGAATATGACAGATGTCTCTTATGGGTGGGATGGTAGGGATAGGGTGGATGGGTTATGGACATTGGGGAGGGTTTGTGCTTTGGTGAATGCTGTGAAAGATGTAAGCCTGATGATTCACAGACCTGTACCCCTGGGGCAAAGAATAAAAAATAAAAAACAAACAAACAAAAAAAGAATATGACAGATATGTTGTTATGTCATTTCTAAGGCTAGTACATTGAAAAAACTGTGGCTTCCTCTTTGCTCTTTGTCTCTCTCTCTTAGATCACTCGCTCTTAGGGAAAGCCAGCAGCCATAATGTAAGAGACTCAAAAAGCCATCCAGAGAGGCTTATGTGGTGGAGAAGTGAGCAGGAAAGTAGATTTAAGACCACAGATGCAGCCTAGATAACATCCTGACTGCCACTTAAAGAAAATGAGACAGAATCATTCAGCTACTCTGCTCTCAAATTCACAAAAACTTTACGATAATATTTATAACATTAAGCTACTAAGTTTTGAGGGTAATTTGTTATGTAGCAATTGATAGCTAATACAAGACAGATGCCATCTTTTAAAATAGAGACTTAAGAGAACAACAATAATAAATAGATCTTACTCAGTTCTTGATTCAAACTGGGGCCAGGAGGTAGGGAGGGGCGCAGCAGACCATGAAATGTGAACAATGGATATTTGTTAGTAAGGAAACATTTTTTATAAGATATGATAGTATTATTAGGTTATGTTAGAAATAATACCTATATTATATGAATATATTTAGAATTATTTACAGATGAAAAAATGTAATGTCTGGGACTTACTTGAAAATATCCAAGCATGGGAGTATAGACAGAACAAGACTGACAATGAACTGATCATTGTTGAAGCTAGATGTTGGGCTAATTACATTATTCTATTTTGTATATATTTGAAAATTTCACGACAAAGAGTAAGGGGAAGAAAGGACTGACTGACCATCAAGGCCACGCAACAGATGAAGCAATTCCAATTAAACCAACCACTGAGGAGAGGCAAGTTCTCAGTAAGTCATATAAGCTTCATCTATAGGTGTCATTGCATACAAATTCATATATTGTATATACACACAGATATATACATATCTCTTCTTTGGTGTGGCCATGTCATTTCTCCCCAGCTGGACATAAGATAGTAGCTTGGAGATATATTTTCATTTATTTATTTTTTTTGGTTTATTTATCATTGAACTTTGCTTTTAAAGTACAAGAAAGAGCTCAGCATTTCTGTAGGAAAAAGAAATCAATTTAAAGCCAACATTAGGAAGAAAAGAAACAGAGGATAACTCATGATGCATGATTCTGAGGGGTATAAGAGGAATAAGAGGAGGAGTACAATGCAGGCCTCAGGAGGGGGTACAGAAAGAAAATGAGGGAACCTGGAACATAAGGTAATTTACTGACCCTGTAGGGTGTGAGTTTTAGTTTGAGAGATTGGAGAGAAGAGTACAAATCTGGAACAACTACCAAGGAATGTGATTTGGTGAACAATGGATAAGGAGATTGCTAAGCAGTGATGAAGACTCAAATAATGCTACAAGCATACTTTATACATAAAAGATGAATATATAATACTTTAGATTCTTCCACAAGGAAATGCATTCACCTTTAGCATTATATTGTTTTGTTGTTATTGTGTGATTTTATCTTTAAGAGGAAAGGATTGGGTAGCAACCGTGTGCTTCAACTGTAACACACCTAAGATGTGATTTTCAATACTGTATTCCTTAGGTTAAATACTTTTTCTCAGGAAGCTTTCAAAATAGCTTGAATAATTTATGATTTGATTTTAATAATCACAACAGTTGGGAAATATGTAAATATTTCTTCTCTTACTTTGTGCAAGTCCAAAAAAAAAGCAAGGGTCAATCAACAAAGGCAATATCAAACAGTAAACACCTTACATTTGAGGAAAATAAGATATATTTTAACATCTAACTGGGCCATTTACAGAAGAATAAAGACAATCACTTAAACATTTGTTTCCATGGGCATTTGAGAATAATGCCTCAACAAACAGCTACGGACACTTAGGAGAGGAAGCTTAAATATAATAATATTGCATAATTTAATAGGACACATAGCTATAGAGTAATTTCATTTTAAAATAGAAAAACCTAAAATAAGATTTCCACTATCCAGAAACCTCCAGAGAATGACTTGATCTGGATAGCTGAGGGTTTATAAATTTTAAATACCAACACTTTTTATCTTAGCCATTTGTATAGAAATGTTTCACAGATACACATCTTGCTGCATACAAAAAGAAAATCTACAGAAAATACGTCATTACTGATTCACATAATTATCATTAACATCAAATACTGTGCTGTTCTCTAAATCCAACGAGGTCCTCAGGGCATTGAGGACCTTGAGATGTGTCTATTATCTACTTGAAATATGTCTATTTTTTCTTTAAATAGAACAGAATGACTCTGTGTTTAAAGTTCCTTTTCATCTTAAAAATGTTTTAAATACTATTTTATTTATTCGGATGATATAACTGGCACATGGTCATGAAAGAATATTATGAAAAGTTGGAAGAAAGTAAAAAGCACCTATAGTACTGTGATATAGCTACAAGGACTTAATATTTTGATGCATTTCATTCTGATTTTTTTCAACAACTACATACATATCTTTCACTTGGCTGAGACCAATTGTAATTAGTTTTGAATCCTATGCTTTTTCTTTGTAAGATGTTATCTGCTTTGATTAGTTCATCTCCTCCACTGGAATCAGCATATTAGTGATCACTTTTTATTGCTGTGGGTGGGTCTCAACATACCCACCACCTCAATATTATTGTGTTCTGTCATATTTACTGGGGGTGAAAAAAACCCCAGAAAACCAGGATGGCAATAGAGTAGGAGGATCCTAGGTTTGTCTTGTTCCATGAGCACAACTAGAAAACTATCAAATAATGCTAAATATCCCAGAAATTAACCCGAAGACTGCCAGAACAAATTCCACACCTAAAGGGAGAGAAGAGGCCACATTGAAGAAGGACTGTAAACATAACTGGCTTTTCTAACAAAAAGAAGGCAGACACACAAAATGCCAAGATGGAGGAATTTATCCGAGATGAAAGAAGACTATAAGCCCACAGCCAGAGATCTAAGTGAAACAGATATAAGTAATATGCCTGATGGAGAATTTAAAGCAACAATCATAAGGATACTCAATGGGCTTGACAAAAGAATAGAAGACATCAGTGAGGAGCGCCTGAGTGACTCGGTCATAAAGTATCTGCCTCCGGCTCAGGTCATGGTCCCAGGGTCCTGAGATTGAGACCTGCATTAGGATCCCTGCTCTGCGGGAAGCCTGCTTCTCCCCTCCCCCCGCCCCGCTTGTATTCCCTCTCTTGCTGTCTCTCTCGCTCTGTCAAATACATAAATAAATCTCAAAAAAAAAATAATAAGACCTCAGTGAGACCCTTACCACAGAGACAAAAGAAATAAAAAAGAATCAATCAGAGATGAGGCATGCAATAAACAAGGTAGGAAACAGGTTTGATGCAATTAACACCAGGGTAGAAGAAGCAAAGGAATGAATTAGTGACCTAGAAGACAAAATAATGGAAATTATGAAGCTGAACAAAAGAGAGAAAGAAGAATGATGCAACACGAGGACAGACTTGGGGAACTTAGTGACTCCACCAAATGTAAAACAACAACAACAAAAACACACAGAAAACATTTGTATTATAGGAGTCCCAGAATAAGAGCGAGAAAGGGGTAGAAAACTTATCTGAAGAAACAAAAGTTGAAAACTTCCCAAATCTGGGGAAAGAGACATCTAGATCCAGGAGGCACAGAGAACTCCCATCAAAACCAACAAAAGCAGGCCAACACCAAGATATATTGTAATTACATTTACAAAATATAGTGATAAAGAAAAAAATCTTAAAAGGAGAAAGACAAAAGAAGTCCCTAATTTAGAAGACCCATAAGGCTAGCTACAGAGACCTCTACAGAAACTTGGCAAGCCAGAGAGACTGGCATGATTTATTCAAAGTGCTGAATGGGAAAAATATACAGCCAAGAATACTCTACCCAGCAAGGTTGTCATTTAGAATGGAAAGACAGATAAAAAGACTCCCAGACAAACAAAAACTAAAGGAGTTCGCGACCACTAAACCAGCCCTCCAAGAAATATTAAAGGGGACTCTCAGGGTGCAAAAGGAGAGACCCAAAGTGACAAAGATTAGACAGGATCAGAGAAAATATCCAGAAACAATGACAAAACAAATAATAAAATGGCAATAAATACACATCAATAATTACTCTGAATGTAAATGATTAAACATTCCAATCAAAAGGCATAGGTTGTCAGAATGGAAAAAAAAAGACCCAACTCTATGCTGCTTTCAAGAGACTCTTTAGACCCAAAGACACCTGCAGATTGAAAATGAAGGGATGGAGAAATATTTATCACACAAATGGATGTCAAAAGAAAGCTGAAATAGCAACACTTGCATCAGATAAACTAGACTTGAAAACAAAGACTGTAAAAAGAGATAAAGAAGGGCACTATATCACAATAAAGGGGACAATCCAATAAGACGATTTAACAATTATAACTATGTACCCAACCTGGGAGTACCCAAATATATAAAATAATAACTAATATAAAGGAACTCATTGATAATAATAGAATAGCAGGTGACTTTAATACCCCACTTATATCAATGGACAAATCAAATCATCTAAATAGAAAATAAGGGTGGGGGCCTGGGTGGTACAGTGGATTAAGCATCCCACTCTTCGTTTTAGCTCAGGTTGTGATTTCAGGGTTGTGAGATTAAGCCCCGAGTCAGGCTCTGTGACAAGCAGATGAAGATTTCTCTCTTCCTCTGCCCTTCCTCCCACTCATTCTCTCTGTTTCTCTCAAATGAAAAAATAAATCTTAAAAACAGGAAAGAAACAAGGAAATAATACCTTTGAATAACACACTTGACCATTTAGAATTAACGGATATTTTCAGAATATTCCATCCTGAAACAGCAGAATACACAGGTTTTTCAAGTGCACATGGGACATTATCCAGAATAGATCACATATTAGTCACACATAGCCCTTAACAAATACAAAGAGATTGAAATTATACTATGCACCTTTTCTGACCACAATGCTATGAAACCAGAAGTCAAGCACAAGAAAAAATTTGGAAAGACCACAAATATATGGAAGTTAAACAACATGCTCCTAAACAATGAATAGGTCAACCAGGAAATCACAGAAAAATAAAAGAATACATGGGAACAATTGAAATTGAAAACACAATGGTCCAAAATGTTTTGAAAGCAACAAAAGCAGTCCTAAGAGAGCAGTATATAGCAATACAGGCCCACCTCAAGAAAAATCTCAAATAAACAACCTAACCTCGCACCTAAAGGAGCTAGAAAAAGAAAAACAAATGAAGCCTAAAGACAGCAGGAGGAAGGAAATAATAAAGAGTAGAGCAGAAATAAATGATATAGAAATTTAGCAAACAATAGAGCAGATCATTGAAAGCAGGAGCTGTTTCATGCAACACAGCTCATTTTAACAAGTCTAATTTTCAGAGGTTATTATTTTTATTTATTTTTAAATATTTTATTTATTTATTTGACAGAGAGAGAGAAAGCAAGAGAGGGAACACAAGCAGAGGGAGTGGCAGACGGAGAAGCAGGCTTCAGCCCAATGAGGGGCTCGATTCCAGGACCCTAGGATCATGACCTGAGCCAAAGGCAGACGCTAAATGACTGATCCACCAAGGTGCCCCTCAGAGGTTTTTATAATTAATATTCATCCTCCAGACCTCTACATACTTTAAAAGAAACCAACCAAGTTTACACTTCTAAAGTAATTTTTTTCTTTCTTTTCTTTTCTTTATTTTTATTTTTATTTTTTTTTAATTTTATTTTTATTCTTTGCCCAAGGGGTACAGGTCTGTGAATCATCAGGCTTACATCTTTCACAGCATTCACCAAAGCACAAACCCTCCCCAATGTCCATAACCCATCCACCCTATCCCTACCCTCCCACCCCCCAGTAACCCTCAGTTTGTTTTGTGAGATTAGGAGTCTAAAGTAATTTTTAAGGGTACTATAGGTTAAAAATTGTATATATACAAATTTGTGGTACATACAAATGCCCCCTATATTTGAACCAAGGTAAAAACTGAGCTATGTAACATGATTTTATAATATTTTAGAAGATTTTTGCCTCTTGATACCCATGTGCAACTTCTATTAACACTAAAGACAGATTTATTGTGCTCACCAATAGATGGATATATATATACATATATACATATAGCCAATGCTGAACTTGAAGAATAGCACAAAAGTCTGTTTCTTTTTAAGCCTAAGGTTTACTTTCCTTCATCTAGCTATCTCAGCACTCAAAAAGCTTGAACTGGTATTTGCACAATACAGAGCAAACACTTGATCCACACACACAAAAAGCAGCTGCTTTATAGGCTTAACCATGCTACATAATGCTGAGGACAACATGATAAACACCGCAGCCAACTGAAATTGCATAAGCAATTTTAGCAAGTACAATGTAAGACATACAGCATCACTCAATGCCAAGTATTTTCACAAGCAATGTTGAGAGGTGCTAATGGAGGGCATAATGGGTCCCTATAAAGAGCACCATGGGGGCCTCATTCAGATATAGGTCCTCCCATCCTTTGTTCCTCTGACTATAGCCCTCACTCCATGCTTGTCATTTGAGTGGGGATTTAGTCAGATGAAATTCTCTAGGATTACAGTAGGAATTGTTTTGTTAAAAGCCTGATCACCAATGGAAAATACTACTTTCTCCTACCCCTTCCGAACAATCTTCCTTTTGAATGACCATCCGTTGTTTCACAAGATAAAATACATTCATATTGTGCAAAGTTGTTTACCTGCTAGTTAACCAGGAAATACTATTGAGCTTTACTACTTTAATTACAAAAATCATAAAATAAATGCATATGCAATAAAAAAGATTATATAACAAATACCTATTTTCAAATTGCCTTGGAACTGTTTATGGAGTGGTTTGGCCTAAAGCAATTACTAAAACCAGATTTGAATGCTATTATAAATAGGCATAAGTTTTCCTTACATAACCCATATTTATATTATCAATAAAAGCTGAAACATAAAGATTGCAGTAATAACTTTGTGGAGAAAGCAGGGCAAATTTATCATCTATGATCCTTTCTTTATCTCTCCCTATTACATCATCATGTGTAGTACTTAGGTGATATGACTAAATCTTATTAGTGGAGGGTTTTTCTATTTTAAGCACAAATCTGGCATTTAAAAATCCCAAAGTCAAAAAATTAACATAGAAAATGTCAGGAAATTAAGCAAATTAAAAGATATTGTCAATAGCATGCAGTACTGTCAAAGGACTAATAACCCCAGTTAAATAGTATCAGGAATGGGTAATAGATTTTTGAAAAGTAGATACCAATGCGAGAGAGAGTTAATGTCAAAGCATAAAAAATATTTAAAGCACAATAGCTATTATATTAAGCCATCAGTCTTTTGATTATTATTTTATCATTTGTACAGTTGACACAGCTGGGTACAAACAGCAGTAAAAATCTGAGGTTTTCTTTTTTTTAAGGTTTTATTTATTTATTTGACACACAGAGAGAGACACAGCGAGGGAGGGAACACTAGCAGGGGGAGTGGGAGAGGGAGAAGCAGGCTTCCCGCTGAGCAGGGAGCCCAATGCAGGGCTTGATCCCAGGACCCTGGGATCATGACCTGAACCAAAGGCAGCCACTTAAGTACTGAGCCACCCAGGCACCCCCTGAGGTTTTTAAATTACCAGCTTGCACAGTGCTTACCATGAAGCATACCCAATGCTAGCATAAGTAAGATTCATTTACAACTTAATGCACTTATATGTTTCAAAATTAGCTTATTTAGGAAAATATAAGCAACAAAAACTATTAATGATATGTAATCTTTTCAAAGCAGGCTTATTTCTTTTTAAGACTTTATTTTTCCTTCCATGAATGTTTAAGGGGCAGATAGTCAGTAATACAAATTATTAACATGAATTCTGTTTCAATGATCCAAAGAATCATAAACATGAGAAAAAAAGAATTTTTAACTTTGTTGGTTTAGAAAAAAAAAGATTTATACCCTAAGAAAATACTGGTTGCCTTGTTCTTCTGATGCAGAACCCTGACATTATTAAAGGAGGTAGATGAATAGAACACTTTGGAGTACATATTGAATTTCTCTCTTTAATAATGAAGATGTAGTTCTGTGTAATCTAAAATTAATTTAAAGTTAGTAAAAAGAAGTAATATTCTACTATCTCTGTTTTGTTCTCTCCTATTCAAATTTAACAGGTAGTAGCAGCTTTCAGGAGGACAGCAGGCACAAAAGATTCAAATTAGATGTCAAAAGTTGAGTAAGTCAAGTTTGCCTTCTATTGTTTGAATGGGATTTAACTAATTTGTTCAATAACCTTTTTTTTGAAAATTATCGTGCTCTCTTTGGCAGCACATATACTAAAATTGGAATGATACAGAGAAGATTATTAGCATGGCCCCTGCACAAGGATGACAGGCAAATTTGTGAAAATTATTTTCTTCTCAATAAAACTTAGAGCTCTGTAGAATGAACTTCAAAAGCAGTGACCATTTCATAAATAGTGTGACATTCAGATTGAAAACAAATAAGATGACAAGTAGATGGGAAAGGAAAGTTGTAGAATTACATAAAAGAAATACACTGGAGGGAGAGGGCTAAACAAGGCAACTGTCAGCAAAATCCTTTCACTCTCTGCCCCAAATGAAGTCAAATAAGAGCTTTTCATGTGAAGCAATGTAGTCCTATGACAAAGTATCATGAAAAATGTCCCAGTGGCTTGTTTTCATTTTAGCTGCATTTCTGACATCTTATGGCCTGTAGAGATATTCCCTGTATCACATACACAGGTAACAAATGCACTGTGTGTCATCTCTAAAGTCATGTTACTGTGATTGTATTCATACAGCCTTTTCTTTGGGTTGCTTTCTTTTTTTGGGGGGGGTTGCTTTCTTAATAGGAAAGATTGATTTGTAATTACTCATTTACACTCTCTTGCCCACTCCCCATTATTCCTACAAGCTGCATAGTCAACCAACGTGAAATAAGTGAACAAAGAAACAATGTGCTTTAGAAAACATGACTGAAGCATTCCTATCATTTAGAAGAGAAAAATCCCAAGAATAAAAGAGCTTGGGTCTACCTTAAAGCAGGAACTTCCCGGCAGAGAGAAATGGGAAGAAACGAAGGCACATAATACTACTGCAGTTGCAATACTTCTGAAGTAGAACACTCAAAAAAGGGCATGAGCTATTCATGTTTCTAGAAACATTGCGTTTAATTCCTCTGCAAAAGATTTAGCAGCTTAGTGGAAAGAAACAGCACATGGAGAAAAAAAACATGAAAGAAGACTTAGCACTGCAAAGAAATTTGTTTAAACTAATATTAGAAAGAAAATATTTCAGAAATGGTTCCCTCTAATAATCACATACCCAAAGGCTAGAATAAAAGGTAATAGCTAATTGGTACAAAAGCAGGTTTGGACACACAGGAAATAAAATTCTGTGATGAATTCTAACCAACCACTACCCTTTTTTACCTTCAACTATGCCAGGACATGTTCTACATGTTACAGAACCCAGGAAAGAAGCCAAAAAAGCCATATTTCAAAACTGAGCTTCTTTCCCAATTTCTTCTTTTTTAAGATTTTTAAAATTTATTTGACAGAGAGAGAGATCACAAGTAGGCAGAGAGAGAGGAGGAAGCAGGCTCCCCGCTGAGCAGAGAGCCCAATGTGGGGCTCGAACCCAGGACCCTGAGATCATGACCTGAGCTGAAGGCAGCAGCTTAACCCACTGAGCCACCCAGGCGCCCCCCCCCTTTTTCTAAAGATTTATTTATTTATTTATTTGGCAGAGATAGAGAGAGCACAAGCAGGGTGAGCAGCAGGCAGAGGGAAAGGGAGAAGCTGGCTCCCCATCGAGCCTGACATGGGGCTCAATCCCAAGAACCCAAGCTGAAAGCAGACACTTAACTGACTGAGCCACCGATTTTTAAAGAAAATTTTGCCATATTTAACTTTTATAGCCAAATCAACTAGGAGAACTAGGAGATGGTCAAGAATGGAAGTAGTAGTTTAAAAAGTCATGTGTAATGAATAAGAAAGCTTTCACATGACTTGATTAAAAATCATGATTGATGTAAGCCGGATGATTCACAGACCTGTACCCCTGGGGCAAAGAATAAAAAAATAAATAAATTTTTTAAAAAAAAGGAACATTGGGACCACTAAATGAACTCAGGGAAACTTACCTGAACTTAAAGAAACTATTAACTGAATGCATATGAAAAAGTATTTCAAGTACATGTTTAGGAATGCTAGAGCTGGATCAACTTACTAATTAGTGTTATAGAACAATGGCAATAATACCCATTTTATCTGTTTTATTGTGTGCCAAACACTGTGCTAAGTGTTTTTACAAGACTCCTATTATATAATCATTACAAAAATCTTACTGAGTAGGTGCTACTACAGATGAATAAACTGGAAACTGAACCTTACATATGCTAAGGAACTTGCAGGAAGTCATATTGTTACTGAGGGAATATGTAAATGCTTAACACACATATGAAAAATCCCAGCCATAAACCAGAGGTCTGTAAACTTTTTCTGAAAATGATCAGGTAGGAACTGTTTTGGGTTTTGTAGGCCATATTGTCTCTGCAACAACTAGTCAACTGTCCGTAGTGTACTGTAAAAGCAGCCAAAGACAGAAAGACAATAGATAAAAAGATAGTTATGCCTATGTTTGAATAAAACTTTATTTACAAAAAAAAAATCATGATTGATAGGGTCACCTGGGTGGCTCAGTCTGTTAAGCATCTACCTTAGACTTGGGTCATGATCCCAACGTCCTGGGATCAAGTCCCACATGGGGGATAAAAGGGGCTCCCTGCAGGGGCTCCCTGCTCTGTGGAGAGTCTGCTTCTCCCTCTCTCGCTGCTCCTCCTTTGCGCTCGTACTCTCTCTCTCAAATAAATAAAATCTTTAAAAAATGATTAATAAAAGGTACTTTCTAAGGGCCATGCTTTAATTTGGAAAAATAGGTAAGTACACAAACTGCAGAGTCTCACTTTTACTGAAGTTACCCTCCAAATTAAAAAATAAAATAAAAGTGAATGAACAGAGCTGCATGTTTTCAAGACAGAGAAAAATTAAAATAGCAATTAGTTTATAAGACAAGTGCTTTTAAAAAATATTTTGTTTTATATGCCTTAATTATAAAGATTTCTCCTTAGTTTAGAACTTCATTATGACCTATTAGAGTAAAATCTAATACAGTATTTGAATGTATTTGGAGAGCAAAACATTTTTTTGAAGTCCTAACCCTACTAAACTACCCTCCTTATTGAAATCCCAAACTTTCTCCTTCTAATTGAATAGGTTTATACCTATCAAGCTATAATCAACTGCCCACTGTGGTCTGAAAAACTTGTATGAAGTTATTTTCCCCTATAATGTTTTTTCTTTCCAGAGTATATACATTCTGAGAGCACAAAAATCATGTAATCATTTCACAACTGTCTATACCAATTGATGAAATAATTTTTGTAAGTATACAAAACGTTCATCTTCTGCTTAATGCTTTATTCAGTACCAGAAGTACTTATAAATTCCAGCAGTGATGATATTATAATCCTAA
The DNA here is from genome assembly GCA_002007465.1 of Ailurus styani. Lineage (NCBI taxonomy): Eukaryota > Metazoa > Chordata > Mammalia > Carnivora > Ailuridae > Ailurus > Ailurus styani. The sequence goes on along the minus strand of LNAC01001141.1, from coordinate 254,115 downwards.
AAAGTCTGAGAACCAAGAGTCCATCCAGAAATTTTTCTCTGTCCCTTTGAAATATCCTTCAATGACCCTTCTCTGGCACCAAGACCTGAACAATTTTACAAAAAGTAAGAAAGAATTTATTCATTAAGTATTTGTCAGTCTTGTTTGTTTTCCTAAAAGGGATAGAATGCTGAGACTTAAGTAAGACAGACTTCAAAGAATGCTGACACAATTATATTTCCTCATTTTTTCTGTCAGTTTTTCTTCCTCACAACTATATGAATATCAGGTTGGGACAATGGCAGTGGGAAACAATGTTGTAAGTGAGATAAAAAGATAAAACACAATTCTGAAGCAGCAGAAAGGAAGTGAGGAAAGTGGTGTACAAAGGGCCCAGGACCACAAAGCATGGTAGGTAGGAGAAAAGTTAAGAAACTGGAAGCACAAGGATAATCTATATTGTGTAGAATCTGTGTGGACAGCATTCAACTTGACCATAATCCTTTTTCAGTGCTTTGCATCTTCCTCTGCCAGGAAGTTCTAAATGAAAAGTGCAAAGTGATCAATACTATTTGTGGCAACTGAAAAAAATTCAAATGGCAAGATGTGATGTTTTTCCTCCCATTTGTCTTTTCTAATCTAATTCTATCTGAATTCAACATTGAAAACATCCTCTAATAATTTCCTAGAAACTCATTATGATGTAATTTTATTTCTAAATTTATTTTCTGCAGTCACTAAGTCTGGTCATACTCTTGGTGACTTCATGCTGTGGATTTTTAGGACTATTAACTAAACTTGTTTTAATATTCTCTATAAGCACATGACAGTTCATTTAATTTTGTACCATAAAATGACAACTTCATATTAGAAAAATTCTTTGAAAAGAACTTTTTTTTTAATTTAAGCTTGTTTGATTCCAACTATCTGTTGATGACAAAATCCACAATTCTGTATAAAAGATAATCTTTCATTACCTCTGGCACTTAAAGTAGTACTGATATACAACTGAAATGATGTCACAAATATGACTAAAATAAACAGTGGATTATCCACAAAGTCAGACTGCTTATCCCTATTGATATAAACTTCCCTTCATAGATTAGCTCCAAATATTTAATGATAATCAGTTCATTAACAAGATAGACATGCACACATTTGATTAATAGTGATAAGTCTGCTAAAAATATAACAGCCATTATACTTTCAATAAAGATGAAATCCACATACAATAGTATAAACTTTCCAAACAATATGAAAATCATATCCTTGTTTTTGTGTTTTTTCCTTTCTTTGTGTCTGGTACATACATTGACTTACTGAAATCAGTGCAGAATTGTGAATAATGTATGAAATAAAAAAAACCTGTTCATTGCCCACAGAGAACTGTATTACTTGCTATATACTACATCTATGCAAGACAAACAATAGAACAGACCAATAACCCTGAGAAATCTCAAGCTAAAACCTTCCCAAGTGGAAAGGGAAAATATCACCCTAGATTCTAGAAGTCCTTCAAACAAACAGTTCAAGTCCTTAGAATACTCATACATACTAGATAAAAACCTTAAACTTCAGAAGATCTATTCTCCTGAGTAAATCTGTGAGAAGCTGGAAAAGCAATTAATTACTTACATTTTTTTCTAAAGAGACTCACTAACTTCTGTCTACTTCCCGTCTTATAGAGCATATTTACAAAGACTGATGAGAAGATATGTAAAACTTAAACAAAAGGCTCTGTTTTTCTTGTATTTTCTCTAGTAGTACTTAGGTATTTTGCCCTTTAAGCATTAGGAGTAGAACAAATTGCGATTTGGGTTGAGAATGACAAATCAAATGGCAGTCAAATGCAAGGACGATGGATGTAAGAATAAGAGTAATGACATATAGTTATATTTTGTTTTTTATATAAACTCAGAATTTTTCTTTACTTGTCAAGCCTAACATTACTAGTAGAAAGGTCATGTGAAGGTAATGTGCATAGGACATTTGAGTTTTCCCATAAAATAAACTCAGCGTTAATGGAATTCCATTTACAGTGATGTAGAGTGAAATTTCTATTTCTTCCATCTCCTAAATTTTAAACTTGAGAGATAGCTTCAGGTATAATATATTGAAAAGGATCTAATATAGATTCAATTTTTTTGATAACTGTGAAGTATTCAACAAGAAGTTATTAAGAGCATGTACTATACTGAGTTATGTGCTAGGTGCTAAAAATAAATCATAATCTTTTAATAGTGAAACACGGTTATAAGCCTTGTAGTATTTTAACACTTTGTATCATCTATATCTTTAAGAGTGTTGACACTGAGCATAACCTTATGAGGTTTCCTGGAATAGGTGAAACACTATATTAGGTTCAAGGTTTCACAGCTCATGTTTTTGCAAATCCAATGAATACCAATGAATAATAGAATCTCAGAAGAGTACTATGGAGCTTAAGATACCCACTGCCCTTTTCTTTTCTTCCTTTACCTTCTCCTCTTCTCGCTTTAATGGACACAAGGAAAGGAACTACCAGAAGTTAGGCTGAAATTGTAATACACGAGAGGTGTGTCCAAAGGTTTTACAAAAATTAAAAGATGGGTAGGGAGTACATTAATTTCCAGGTGAATCTAGTTGCCTTTGGCCACTGGGGCAGCAGACAGAATGTGGCTGAACAGTTTACAGTTCTTATCCCTGTTTAGGAAAATACATAGGAATATACTCCTGAGTCTGTATGAGAGAAATAACCCCATAATCACAACCACCAATTAAAACAACTATTCCCTTTTCATTTTGAAAGCAGTTAGTTTTCCAGAAAATTTAAGGTACTTATTACAGTCTGACGAATACCTTGTCAGTTAACGTAGTTACAAACGGACAATGTCTGCTCATATTAGTGTGGTTTCATGCACCTGACATATAGGGTCCCAACCATTTATTCTCGAATTGAGGGTTTGTAAATAAGCAGGTGGTTATGTGAGCTTAACTACTAACATTAGCATGTCTATAAATTTTTGGCATGGAATCAAAACTACTAAGAAAATTTATTGCTGCTTAATAATTGCTTGTCCTAACTTATCCCCTACTCCAGTATATAAAGGAAACCTGTTAAATTCATATTCTTATTAAAAAATCAACTGAAATTGACCATTGACCTTATCTCCTACTGGCCTGCAGAGATCACAAATGAAGAAATGTGCAGCAGAGCTGATTATATTGTGTAGGAGAAAAGACAAGCAAAAGTGATTGAAATTTCTATAGAGAACATCATCAGTTCTTGCTTAGAACAATTTTTGCAAATAAATAGAGTGCAAGTGGTCTGTGTTCAATTTGTTCTCTAGTTGTCAAAGAATAACCAAAGATAGACCACATAGTAATCTTTTGTTTCCAGCTTCCCTAATGCAGACCTAGATCTTATTAATGCAAACCTAGATCTTATTAATCAATACATGTGTCTCTCCCAAAGGCAAAATTTAATTTCCACAAATAAAAAGAAAACAAAACCCCCAAATTAACTAACTAATATAGGTATATGCTTCATCAAAAAATTCACATTTAGTGATGAAAAAAAGAAGACATTAAATTAAATGGTCTTAAAAATTAACAGTATTCTAGAACTTAATGCAATCTGGCTTCTATGCCTTTCTCACCCCAACCCCCTAAACACACTCCTAAAACTAGCTTTGTAAAGTCACCAATGAATTCCTAATAGTTAAATCCGATGTATCCTTTCCAATCCTTATTTTATTGGTTCTCTTGGCTACATCTGATGCTATTTGACACTTTCCCTTTGAAAAGTAATACAATAGCTTTTTTTCTCCTCACCTCCATAACCAACTTCTTCATGCTCTTTTTCATGTGCTCCAGCTTCCAAGCTAGTCCCATAAATCAGTGGTTTTGTGGCACATTAAAATCGCCTGAATAACTTTTAAAACATAATATTGCCCAGGCTCTGACTCCATATAATTGGATTTAATTGGTTCAGAGAGGAACTGGATGCTGCTATTTCTTATAAGTCTCTCAAAGTGAGTCAGTCCATTGTGTAGCCAGGGCTGAGAAACAGTGCCACAAATGTTTGTTCTCTCCAGGATTTTCTCTTTTGCTCCCTGCTCTATTTTCCCCAGATTATCTTACCCATTCTTGTATTCTTAGCTATGACCTGAATGTTGATCAGTTCTCCAAGATTCCTAGTATTTACCTTGTAGTTATCACCACGAGGTAACCAAGCTAACTAACACTACTGAGAACACTAAGTGGCTTGCCTAAGGATTTTCGATTTGCTACTTCCTCACCACCTTGTTTCCTCAGCTCAAGAAAATCACACATAAATTATGACCCACCCATTCCTGACTTTCACCACTTGAAAGCCAAATAACTCTGAAGTTGACAAAGATTTTTTGAAGAAGTTCTCATCCTTTGTCTCCTTCCCCATGTCTCCCCTAGCTTCTACCCAGTTAACTCAAGAGTATCTTTCTTTAACACCCAATGTATTCTCTCTGTATGAGGCCACAAATTTCTGTCATTTTAACTTATAAGTTAGATGACTATGAATCACACATCACACAATAGATGAGAAAGTACTTTGTTAATTTTCTAAAGCACTGGCATGCTGAAGTATTTTAACTATGTCATATAGTATATGCTCAATAAATACAACTGAATTAAGAGGGGAAAGGCCACATATTTGTAAGTAAAAGTAGACATATTAATTTATGATTAGCAACTCCATTCAAGACCTTTTTAAGTGTCTAGAGTTTCCTGTCAGAATCCCTAGAAGAGACACAATTTATCTTTTCACTCTTTTCTTTCCTCCAAGCCCCAGCATTTAAGGTACACAAGATATTCATTTTTTAATCCATTAGAACCTTGGTCTTGACCTTCACTGTTCTACTGAAGCTGCTTGGGAAAAGGTCAACTGTCACCTGCTAGTTGACAAACCCATTGGTCTATTTTCAGTTACTTAACTTCCTGCAGAATATGACCCTGCTGACTTTCTCCATCCTGAAATTTTCCCTACCCTTAGTCTTCCAGGTGTCACTTTTTGGTGCTTTTCTTCTTCCCTTTCTAACCATTTTTCCCTCAGTGGCCTATGTGGATTCCTATATTTGCCTCTTAAATACTGTAATTCCCAAATACTCTATTCTTGGCCTATTTACCTCTAACTGGACATACTCCTCCTAGGTGATCCCAAGGTTTCTAAAACCCTATGTAAACAGATGCCTCCCAAATCTGTTATTTCCATCCTCAACCCCTTTTGCTTGTGTGTGTGTGTGTGTGTGTGTGTGTGTAGTTATGTAATTTTCTACTTAAAAACCTCCACTGGCTCTTTGTTGCGACAAACTTTGCATCACTGCCACTATACCCTTCCCTACTTCCATTGCATGTATTTACTATTCCCTTTAACTGAAATGCTTATTCCTCCTGTTCTCCTCCAAGTTAACTACTGTTCATCAAAACACAACTCAAAACACAACTCAAATTCCACTTTCATGATGAAAAATCTCTTAAATTCTCTAGGTAGCTAGTTGCTCTTTCAGCATTTTCTACACAGGAATATCATAGCATTTATATTGTGTATGTATCTGCCTTCCCCACGAAGCTTGAAGGTAGCACCCATGCTTTATCCATTTTTACACTCCAGGGCCCTAGCATTGTTGCCTGACCTATAGTATTTGATCAATAAATGTCATTTGGGTGAATGCCACAATTTCGTTTATTTGCTTGCATTTTATCATATTTTACTAGATTTCAAGTGCACATTACAATATAAAAACTCTACTATAGACAAAATGGGGTTTAGTTGGCTAGTCCGAGAATCTAACACTCACAAAATAGAAGACTGGGGAACCTCATGGGAAAGAACTCATCCTAAGGGAGAAAGAAGTAAGCAGCTTGGATGAATGACCAGCTTGACCTAGTAATAATAACAAACAAACAAACAAACAAACAAACAAACATAAAACTCCAACAGAACTTGGTCACCAAAAGATGAGGATGATACTGAGTATTACATGGGCTCTGTCGTGGGCTTGTCTTTCGGCCTCACTATATGGGACCAAATCCTATAGAGAACAAGACGGCTGTAACTTAAAACTAAAAGCTGTTTCTCTAGAAATGTAAGACTTTGAGACATAAGTAGTGCTGCTTGTTACAATGGTGAAGTGCCACACTAAAGGAAGAGGGAGGTGTTTCCCCCCACTTTGCCACTGACTTCTGTCAAACTCTGGCATTGAGAAGGCATGAGAGTGCCTATAGCAAACAGCAGGCATGGAAATGCAAGGCATTATGGGTGGAGGTAGAAGAACAGTGGTGGGTGACTGTGTTTGTGAAATGCCCCCTGAGAACTTCCAGAAATGCATCAGAGATCCCTTATAGGCATTTGAAGTCCTGAATGTGTATGTGGAGACAAGAACCAGGAAAACTGGGGTTTTGTTATTTATATGAGGTAGAGAGGCCTAGGTAAAGGTGGGTTTTGGGTTTTTTTGTAAAGATATTCTCCCTAATACTTAGAGTTTGGTGCCCTCCACCTTCATTTTTTTTATCATTTTTTCTTGCCCCATCTGTTCTCACATGGCAAATTAGAGCTTCTCATTTTTTAATTTAAATTCAGCTAGCCAACATGTTAGTTTCAGATGTGGAGTTCAATAATTTATCACTTGTGTATAACACCCAGTGCTCATCACATCACGTGCCCTCCTTAATGCCCATCACCCAGTTACTCCAACACCCCCACATCTCCTCCAACAACCCTCAGTTTGTTTCCTATAGTTAAGAGTCTCTTATGGTTTATCTCCCTCTCTGATGACTTCCCATTTAGTTTTCCCTCCCTTCCCCTATGATCTTCTGCACTGTTTCTTATAGTCCACATATGAGTGAAACCATACGATAATTGTCTTTTGCTGATGGACTTCTTTCACTCAGCATAATCCCCTCCAGTTCCATCTATGTCTATGTAAACGCTAGGTATTCATCCTTTCTGATGGCTGAGTAATATTCCATTGCATATATGAGCCACTTCTTTATCCATTCATCTGTCCATGGACATCTCAGCTCTTTCTATAGTTTGGTTATTGTGGACATTTAGGACTGTAGAGCTTCTCATTTATATTGTTATCTTGCTGATCCATAAAGCTACAATTGTGTGTCCCTGGAGTTTCTTTTGTTTTTTCAAATTTAGTTTTCTTGGTTGCCACGTGTTGTTCTATGACCAAATTATATTTATTCTGTTTCCTGGTTTCATTTCTTCATAATGCTTCTTTTGTACATTTTTTAAAATGTCTGGAACTATATGCCAAAACCTAGTAATGGCCAAAATAGCTAAGTTAAATATCTATTGTTAAGAAGGCTGTTTCTATTTACTTGTAGTGGACAAAGAATGAAGAAGTCAAGTTGGTTGGGAGAGGAAAAGCAAGTTCTAAGTATTTATGCTATTCGGTAATGAAACAGATGTGGCATTGTGTATTTATATTTTAAGTGTGGTTTTCACTTCTGCAAAGTTTTTTTCCACTTGTTTCTTTTTCTTCCAAAGATTACCTTTGACCTTATAATGATAAAGTCAGGAATACTTATGCATATTTCTTTCCAAAGTGGATTGTAAACATACGGAACTTATTACCTTGAGAACTAACAAAGGCTGTCACAAAGGTCCAGAAAGATTCAGGAAAATCCATAGGTGGTAGATTCATACTAGGTTATTAAGGAAAACTGAGATGTTCCTTTCACTCACCAAACTCTCAGAAACCATAGCCCCATATTCTAGAGATGAACAGATGAGAGGTGAAAGGGTGAGTAAAGTTACTCAAACTCCTGTGCTGCACAAGTACGTTTCCTATCTCCTTATGACACATATAAAATCACACTGCAATTTTATCACATGGCTTACATTCATGTTTTCCCATCCCAGAAGGTATGTGAACCCCTTGAGGCAAGTGTCCTGACTGGTGGTACATCCTCAGTACCTAAACCAGTACATGACACCCAGGAAGCAGTCAATAAAATTGTTCAATTGTTGAATGAATTCTATCAATCCCTGCAACCTCACGATCTACTCACTGCTTAGTTCCTGCATTCTGGCTCCCAGTTCCATCCAAATATTGAAAAGTTGCTCTTAAAAAGTAAACAGAAAACTCCCAAATGGCAAATCACTGGTCTTTATCTTTCTGATCCTACCACAGCATATGTCATTGTTGAAAATGCCCACCTTTAATGCCTTTTTAATACTGCCCTCTTCCTTTGTTCCTGGAACAATGTTTTGATTCTCCTCCCTCTGCCCAACTATTCCTTGTCTATCTTCTTTGCTAGTTTTACTTTTAGCCCCTAAGTGAAGGCATTTTCAAAGTTCTGTTTTTGGATCTCTTTTATCTGAATAATCACTAATAATCCCTTCCATTTCTATATTATAACCAGAAATCTCACAAACTCAACCATCTTGTGATGAAATCTACACCTATACTTTTAAGAAACTTCTGGACATCTTGACCTCAGTGGTCTGCTGCCACTTTTAGTTTCACTTTCCCAAAACTTACTTTATCTTCCATCACCACTCCTTTTCCTGATCTTAATAGTTTTCTGTCATAACCCAACTGTCCTTCTAGCTAATCAAATTCAAAACCCTAGGATTATCTTTGACTCCTGGCTACTCCTCCTCCTCTTCACCTAAATTATCTCCTTTGACTCAGAATATGACAGTAGAATCCTAATTCATTACTCACACTCCTATAGATTAAATGTCTTAATATACAGCTTTGATCATGTTCCTCCACTGCTTAAAAACCTTCAATACATCCCCGCTGCCTAAAGAGTTATATGCTAACACCGTAGTCTCTTATTTAAGCACTCTTATGATGTGGCACCAACCTACTTTTTAAAAAAAATTTATTTAAATTCAGTTTAATTAACATATAGTGTATTATTAGTTTCAGGAGTAGAATTTATTGATTCATCAGTTGCATACAAGACCCAGTGCTCATCAACCTACTTTTCCAGAATTATATACTTCTATACTTTATATAGGTTATTTTCTTACTAGGTGGACTATTGGCCATGCTCCCAAAATGCTTTGCACTTTCTTACTTCTGTATTTTTCTTAATGACATTTCATTTGCCCACTATCCCTATTCCAATTCCAACAGTTAAGATCCATACCCATCCTCCAAAACCTTTTCTTCAATGACTCTTTTTCTGATATATCCAATAAAACATGATATTTACTTCCTCTGAGTTCACTAGGTATATTATTAATAGCTCTTGTATAATAGCTATTATGTTCTGCCTTATTCTGTAATCTTTATGTACTGTTCATCTTTCCCACAAGACACAAGGGCCTTATAACTAAGAAATCATAATTATTTCTGCATTTTCCTTCATGTGTAGCATTGTACCTTTCACAGAACAGGTGTACAATAAATTAATAAATGTTTAGGGGCTCATTTCCTAATCTCTGAGTTTGATATTAGCAAAGCTTATAATCTGGGTTGATACTGGGCCAGTATGTATTAGTACTACCACAGTGGTTACTTATTGCCTGTGTACGTTCTGACAGGTTGAAGCCTGTGCTGTGCTATACTAGTTATCAATATTTTTTTCAATAGCACTCCTTATATAATGGTCTCCCTTGAAATGCCTTTTGGGGCCCTTAGCTGAAATAACACTCTCAGTATCTGGGCTACACGCAGTATTTGGGAGCTCTGACTTGCCTAATTTGGTAGATCCTGGGGAGGGGACATAGACTCAGTGTGAAAGTTTTATAATTTAGGCAACTAATCATATTATTTACTAACATTTTTATTTTCTAATGAAGAATATAAATTATCACCTCCCTTTGTTTAAATATGGAATTGAAAACACTGCAATTAAAAGCACAATTGTAGAGCTCTGTATTTTATATACCATAATTTCCATCTGTAGGTGATAATAATGGAGATGGCAAGTATGTCAATTTGGACATACTATATGTATACATACACCCAGTATGTTTTTGCTGTTTGTGGCTCACTCCATTTCATGTTTTTTTTGGCTATTTCCTCTTACTTTACATTACTTGATAAAAATAGCCTTCTTCATAATTTGATTTTTCTGCTTCTATCTCATCATGTTGAAGTGGAGGTTATTGGAAAGGAGCAAGGATGCTGGTGTTGAACAGGGAAAGTATAACAATATAAAGTCAACAGGGCATTGAAAAAGAACCAAATACCTAGGAAAGTAAAAACAAAAGAAGGTCAGCAGAAAAAGATGATCTTTCCTAACTAGGAAAGTTAGAAATAAGGAAGAAATCTGGGAAAATCCCCAGTTCTCTTGCTTCTAGAAAGAGGCAAGCAAATAGAAGTGTTTTTGGCAGACTTGTCAACTCTATGCCTGCCTCTCCCTCTCCCTTGCTTGAACTCTGATGCTCAAGATGCTTTACCAGTCATTGCCCCTACCTGCTTCTAGTTTCTTTGTACCACTGGACATTTGCATTGGCTGCTGTCACTTGGAATGACTGCCAGAACTACATGGGCTGATATTTTTGACCTTGTGTGCTCAGGGAGGTACTTCAGCTACAAACCAAAGGTGGTCCCAATTTAAATTACTTGGGATCAGTACTATAAAATTATGTAGTTTGCAAATCTACTCTTGGTGTTTTCGCAGTTAATGACACTATATTCCCTTGAGTACCAAACTCACAGAAAGCCCATTAGATGATCTCTCTCAGTACAATCTTCCTAGAGGCAGTATGAGATGTGAGCCTAATCAGACATGGGCCTTAGCAAATGTATTTTAAAAATAAACAGCCTAGAAAGATGATGGTAGTTCTTTTATGGTACAGAATAACATGCTTATACTTATCAGCTGCTTAACAGAGAACTGAATTGACAGAAAAATTATTTCAGTTTAGTTTTCACTGTTAATACTCTGATAATACAAAAAGAACAGTGAAGGTTTCTATTTTCCTTGGGACATGGAAGGGGCCTCTGATAGCACGGTAAAATATTCTTATTTTTTTTTAAAGATTTTATTTATTTATTTCACAGAGGGAGAGAGATCACAAGGAGGCAGAGAGGCAGGCAGAGAGAGAGAGAGGGGGAAGCAGGCTCCCCGCTGAGCAGGGAGCCCGATGCGGGCCTCGATCCCAGGACCCTGAGATCATGACCTGAGCCGAAAGCAGAGGCTTTAACCCACTGAGCCACCCAGGCGCCCTAAAATATTCTTATTTTACAGATAAAGACTGAGGGTAGATGAAACGGCTGCTTCATAGTTACAAATTAGTAGTGCTCCTAATATTCTGCTATACAGCACTACCTTAAAAATTAATATGAATATACAAATAGAGATTTTACTTTTCTTTCCTCTAGTCTTCTACTCTTTCTGTAGGCCATCTCCAATGTCTTCATATCCACCCAAATTCACCCAAATATAAAAAAGATATATATAACTTGTATTGTCCTCTGCTATGAATTTCACTATTGTCAAAAGCTTCCCTGGACAACGGTTCTGGGGTCCATTTCTTTCACTGATTTGTTGGAGTACAACTGTTTTAAGAGCTACCACTTTCTATCCTGATGATATATGTTAGTTTCCAGTCCAAATACAGAATATTTTTTGAATTGTAGGCTAGTCAAGATAAATCTTATTATTCTAAATTAAGTAGAATTACATATTTACTACTAATTTTCCCTTTTTCATTTACTTCTCCATATATCTCCATGGTCTATGAAGCAGACTTTTAAAATCAATACACCTAATTTGTTCCTCTTCTTTGAAGAAGATATAAACTAAAAATACAGAAATTTCCTTAAAGGATATGGATAGCTCAGCTACCTGGATTATTCTGAGAGGAACTATTCTTTACCTCGGCCCTAGGGTATGAAGAGAGAAGACAGACCATTTTCTAATACCACTGAGCTTCTCCTCTTCTTTAGTAACATGGAGAATGGGGTATGGATTGTACTTCAAAGCCAAAATGACCTCTAGAAAGAAGCATTTTTTCAGTTTCCTTACCTGTAAATAGCCAAAGTGACATCCCTAGGGCCAATTACTTTTAATGATTTAATTACATTTATGATTTTAAACCATGTTCCATCCAAACCACATGCACATAAAACAATTAAAATATTTAATATTAAATACACTAAGAGTCCTTATTTCTAAAATTTTTTTGCAAAGTCCACAGTTATTTGAAGATATCTTTACCAAGTTGAAACTTGTGATCACATAGACACAGAAGCCTGTTGAGACTTCTTAACACATGAATTGAGATCAACTATTAAAAAAAATTCAGGGGAAAGGTTTTTGGGGGTGGTGTTTGGCTATGAACATTCACATTTTAGAACACCATGTAAACTGGAACATGCACATGTTATAACACCATGTAAACTGGAAGGAATTTTACCTGGATTCCTTGGAATTCGCTTTCTGCGGTCTCGGAATGCTGCACCTGATTGTAGGGCTTCTAGAAGATTATCCATCACACCAGTCTCATCACCCTCTGGAGGGAGGGAGAAATCAGAATTAATCTTGGGGCAATTAAAGTTAAACTACAGGAAAATAAAGGGAAAAACTCCTGTCAGATTTACATAATATCCCTAAATTAAAGACATATATCTGTTTAAACATAATGGATCCTCTCAGTTTCTGGCACCACAGACTACTTTGCTTATTATGCACCATTAAGCAAAATTCATGTCAATCCCACTGTTCTTTCAACTTAAGGACCTTGTCTTTTGTATTATTGATGACACGCTCAGTATGCAAATAAACAGTAGCTGATCAGCTACCGCTGCCTTCCTGTTAAGATTCTTATAAGATATTCCTAAGCAAGAAACCAATGACGTGGCTTAATCCAATCAATGTGTAGGGTGTGATTTGATGAAGCGGAGATACACAAGGTTAAATACTGATTGTATTAATACTTTCAGCATTCAACCATCATCTGCGATTATCTCAAAAAACACTATTTGCAAAAATACATTTGCATTCAATTCCTACCTAATCCATATCCTTCACTGATTTCAAAATGCTGACATTGTAGAAGGAAAAGGTGACCACATCATTTGAAAGGCTGCATTTTACATTTGAGAGACATTAGCCAGAGTCTCATCAACCCTTTTAAAAAATTTTTTTTTACCATCCCTTTTAGAATGCTGTTGTGTTTCTAAATTTTTCTTATGGGAAAGAACTGTTAAGATTCCAAGAGCAGAGTATTCAAAAGATGTACTTGGAAATTCCTAATGCAAATGCATTTAAACCATTTTACCCTACTCTTATCTTTGATAATTCTGGCCATCAAAAACACTTTTAAGATTTGTTAGAACATTTGTCCCAAGGTGTTTACTATACTCAAGGTATTTACGCTACTACACTACGGATAATCCACAGAGTGCTGAGACCCATCTTCCCATCTGGCCTAGCTGATGATAAAAGTACCCTAACCAAGTGGTTAATTTGAGTGGTAGCTAAATGTGTAGGTTGGGGGTAGGTTGTAAGTAGAAGGCTTAAGAGATGAAGAAGGCAGGAGTGAGGGAGAAAAAACTGTTTCTGATGCTATTCTAAAGTTAAATTTAAATCCTCCTTTGTTTAAAGAATGACTATGGGGTTTCATATCACAAAAAAAAAATATTCTCTTACAGGGCAAGAACAAGCTAAAACCTTTTTTGATTATGTCCTTGAGATTTTTTTTAATGTTTCATCAATCATTTGTTCTTTTTTTTCTAAATATTTTTCTTTTTTTTTTATTCTTTGCCCCAGGGGTACAGGTCTGTTAATCATCAGGCTTACATCTTTCACAGCATTCACCAAAGCACAAACCCTCCCCAATGTCCATAACCCATCCACCCTACTATCCCTACCCTCCCACCCCCCAGTAACCCTCAGTTTGTTTTCTGAGATTAGGAGTCTCTTATGGTTTGTCTCCTTCCCCATCCCATCTTGTTTCATTATTTTTCCCTCCCTACCCCCGACGACCCCCCATCCTAACCCTCAAGTTCCTCATATCAGAGAAATCATATGATAATTGTCTTTCTCTGATTGACTTATTTCGCTCAGCATAATACCCTCTAGTTCCATCCACGTCGTTGCAAACGGCATGGAATACTATGCAGCTATCAAAAGAAACGAAATCTTGCCATTTGTTCTTTTAAAATGAATTCTCTAGGATGTTAAATAAAAACAAAGGGAAGCACAGAGCTTCTCAGGTCCAAAATTTGGTAAAAACAGGATGAATAAAAGGAATGTGGAACCCCAGTGACTAACCAGGGAAAGGGGATTATGCACATTTAGGCATATTAAAGCTGCAGACACATTTGAACCATCATCTGCTCTCTACAATAGAAAGAAAAGAAGAACTGAAAGTAGTTTGGCATGGCTAGAATGTACCTGGGAGCATTAAATTTTAGGCAGTAATCACTTTATATTTGTTGTATCTTTTAATCCAACTATACACTGAAATAGGTACCATTTCTGTTTTTTAGCTGGAGATACTGAAACTTAGAGTTTAAGCATCTTGCTCCAGATCACACAGCTAACATGTGAAGGGGTCCAGGTATGAACCCATGTCAATGTGACACCAAGACCAGCCCTCTTTGCATGCAGCTAACAGAAGACAAAATGAACTAGGCATATGGGGACCAGATGATAAAAGATCAAAATTCTATGATGTGGGTTTGAGCATTATCCTACAATGCTCAACACTCTCCAACAGAGAGTAGGCCAAAAATGTGAGCTGCGTAAATAATTTTAAACTTCCTATTAGCCATATTTTAAAAAAATAAAAACAGGTGAAATAAATTTTCATATATTAAATGTTTAACTCAATATATACAAAATATTCATTTTAAAAAATCTTTTTATCAGATTAAGTCTCAGAAATCCAGTGTGTTTTTATTTTAGCACATTTCACTTATACTAGCTATATTTCAAGTGCTCATTAACTATATGTGGCTAATGGCTACTGTATTGGGAAACACAGCTATAAGAAATAGAAAGTGACTTGATTAGACTTTCATTTTCGAAAGACTTGTTGGACGGCACTGTGGAGAATGACTCAGACTATGGTGTAACAGAAGGCGGAAAAATGATTAGGAGTATAGCGTAATTGTCTAAGAGATAAAGAAGTGAACTAAAAGGGTAGAAGAACGAATGGAGAGGGTGGATACTTTGAAGGTCTTAATATAGTTAACAAGACCTGGTTGAGGGGGTGAGATCAAGGATGAGGGAAGGAGTCTAGATAACCAGGGATAAACAGGTATGAGAAAATATGATTATTTTTTCAGGAATATTTAAGTAGAGATATCCAGTAAGCAGTTGGAAATATGAGTCTGGAACCCAGGAGTAAAGTCTGGATTGAAGCTAAAGATTTGAATACTATTAGAAGATGGATGAGATCACCCAGATATACTATATGAGAAGAAAACACACTTTAGGATGCAATTCCTGAGGACCCAATTTTTATTTTATTTTTTTAAAGATTTTATTTATTTATTTGAGAGAGTGAGAGAGATAGAGAGATCACAAGTTGCAGGGGGGACAGAGGGAGAAGCAGACTCCCTGCTGAGCAGGGAGTCTGATGTGAGACTCAGTCCCAGAACCCTGGGATCATGTTTAATTGACTGAGCCACCCAGGCGCCCTGAGGATCCCAATTTTTAATAGGCAGTCAGAAGAAGCAGAATTGCATAGAAACATAAAAGGAATTTTTAGAGATATAGAAATACAACCAGAAGAGAACCACAGTATAACTGAATTTCATGCATTCTTATAAAAATAGTCATTATAAAGACTATGTCGAAAAATAAATATATATAAAAGTAAAAAAAGACTATAAAACAGTATGTATTTATGATTTTACATAAATAATATGCAATTACTAAATTTTAAGATGTTAAAAATTATAACAATGACATGGATGCCATTTCATTAAAATTCTTCAATGTAATTTAATTATACTGTGTATATACTAAAAATGGAACAAATATGATATAGAGAGGAATTAAAAATAAATCCCTTTACTTAATTAATGGTTGCCATCTGAACACAACACATGTCAAAATATTATACTAAATCAGTTTTTCTAAACCACTTGTTTTTTTCATTAGTTTCCCCCTCCCTCTGAGGAGCCTTTTTAGACACCTTTTTCCTAATCATCCTACCATTAAAATTTAATACAATAGATGTGCTGCATATCTGTTTATATAGTGTGGTCCTTTAGAGGGCCATAAACAATTGTAATATCTAAGATTTTTCTCTGCCCACCTCCCCAAGAACCAATATTCATCCCCTTGGGGGTGATACTGTCCCTGCTGAGAAGGCATGTATTAGATGGTTCTATTAAAAAAAAAAAGGCCAGGTCTTTGTAAATACCACCAATGTATTATGAAAGAAATATAGGTTTCAGTTCACCACTACTTCTTCATTTGCATCATAACTTTTCAAAAGGGTTGAGAGATTTTCATGAAATACCTAACCCAAAGGAATGAAGGTTTTATAAATATATCTTAAAACTCTTTTATATTTCAGTTACTCTTCCTAAAACAAAATGGAAGCCAACATGATCATTTGAAAGATGTTGTCCTTCATTTTAAATGAATTTCAGTGAAATTTGATATGTGACTGAATTGTGTGAGATTGACAATTCCCTTAGAATTTGCAAGTTCACAGAACCGTTAATTCTTACTTAGATGTGATTTGTAATGAGTAGCTGTTTTTATTTTCTATTTTTTTGGTCTATGAGGTCAAACTCAGGAAAAAATGTGTCTTTTTTTCATTGAAAAGGAAAATAGTTTTATTGAATTACATAGAAAACTGTGTTTTCTCATAATACTTATTTTACTCAGTGAAAGAGTATCAAGGAAAAAATTGGTAATGTTTTTAGGCCCTAAATGGTAATATATGGGCATGTCTAGGAAGTAAGAATTCAGAGGCAACTTTGTAAGATTTCAGCCTGAAATTAGATCAGAGACAGTATTAAGGAGGTAAGCTGGTTACATGCAGTCCAGTGGGGCTCTGTGTGAACTACATATATTTGGGTAAAATGAAAGGCATGTGTTGTATCTTCTATTTCATGTTTCCAACGGTGTTGGTCATTCACTGGATACAGAATGTCTGCTGATCTCAATTTTCATCATTAAAATTTACCTGTGTTGTGTTGACTTAATTTCCCCAGAAGAGTTTGGAGATTCCATAGGTTAAAATTAGCACTAGGTATATTAACTATCTCTGGTACACCTTTATGCAAGACTATTCCCCAGTCGTTGTACAAACTTATTTAGAGGCAATTCTCTGTGGGTTTCTCATATTTCTGTGCACTTTGTGAGCACAAGCATTGATGACCTTTGTTCTAGACTATCTTTTCAAGACTGTTTTTATAGTCAACAGCCTTGAAAGACACAGTGTCTCCCTTCAGAGCAGAGGGTAGGTGTGATGATAGATATATTTCCCTACGGGGTGTTCATTTAATTTCATTATAAAAGATTTGGGTCACCTAAAACTTGGGTCCTCTGCAGTAACACAAACCCACTGTGTGCATAGCATCCACCTGAACTCACCTTGGTGCTGCCCTGCAGGAGTTGGAAGGTAAGGGAAAGCAGTATGAACACGAAGTTCACACTGCTGGCTATACTGCGAATAACAAGAGTTCCTTGTCTCTGACCCAGGAGTCTTGTTATGTAAGCATTCCTGAAACTATGGCAAGCTGACTTGTTAACATACAAGTAGGGTAAAATTTCTGACCCTTCACAGTTTTTGAAAATATTCTGAGACCTCCTTTCTTTTTATCAAACATTTTTAATTACAATATCCCTTATTCCTCTAAGAACATAAAACTTAGTGCCTTGGGCATTGCCATTAACTAAGACCCAACGCCAGTTTATTACTTCTCAAAAACAACTAAACTAAAGCCAATACTACAAAAATTATTTCCTAAGATCCTAACAACCTGGGAATTATGGCTTTAATTCACTATTATAGGGATGCCTGGGTGGCTCAGCCGGTTAAACGTCTGCCTTTGGCTCAGGTCACGATCCCGGGGTCATGGGATCGAGCCCTACATCAGGTGCCCTGCTTGGTGGGAAGCTTGCTTCTCCCTCTCTCACTCCCCCTGCTTGTGTTCCCTCTCTTGCTGTCTCTCTCTCTGTCAAATAAATAAATAAATAAAATCTTAAAAAAAAAGAAAAAAAGAAGAAAAGTTGAGCTGCTCAAAAGTTGAAGAAATTATCAAAAACCAATCAGTTTAAAGTGACCCAAAAGAAGCAAAAGGCTTCTTATTGAGGGTAAGACCCTACCATGTGAGATAATATGTAGATTATATAATTTTTAAAAATTATGTGGGCTAGAAGAGTTGGGGAAGACTCATGGAAGAATTAGAACTTAAGTTCAACCTCTGAAAACATTACATTGAAAAGGTTGCATAATGACTGGTTGGAGAACACTAAAATCTAGATTTATTAACTCCTAGCATACACATATGTGCTTCCTTGCTTGCTCTCTGTATGTGTATATCAATTTACAAATACCGTAATGTATAGATCTTATGCATGCAATTTGGTGAATTTTGACAAGTACCTACACCCATGTAAGTACTACCACAAGTAAGACAGCGAAACTTTCCATTACCCCCAATAAGTTCCCTCTTGCCTCCACCACTCAGAGGCAATATTTGCTCTGATTTTTATCATCGCATATTAGCTTTACCTTTACATATCATATAATTTTAAGAGGGTAAAATATGTCAAGGTTGTTTTGAATAAGTATAGCTACCTGAAATCAAATATGTACAGTCTGCATGATAAACCATGGGAAGAGAACATAGATGAAAGGTACAGGAGTTGTAGTTGGATAGATTAGATCAGAGCAAAGTTCTAAAGGGCTTTGGATATCAAAATAAGAAATCTGAACATGCTTCAAGGGACACTAAAAAGCCAGCACAATAGGGACATGAGAAAGGTAACATTTACAGTCAGCCTCACAGTAGTATACAAAATGGACCAGAATGGGAGAGAAATAAGTTATACAAGAATACAATTTAATATAATTTAATTTGCAGTGACAAATATTATTCTGCATATAACCCTGGGCAAAATTTTGGCATTACTGGTGAAAGACTAAATAGAAAAATAAAATTGGTTTGGTGAGCAAGGTCATGACCAGTAGTAAATGGAAGTTGGCAGTGTAAGAAGGCATCGATCGATAAGTAGAGTACAAGAAAAATCAGTGTTAGATTCAATCTTTTTCACACTACCAAATTAAGACCATGGTGCAAGATGCATGGATTTTTAGATGGCACAAAGTTATAAGACTGTTCACCTATCAAAAAAGAGGGAAATAACACTTCTTCTTTGGGATCTTAAAATACAGCTCTTACAATTCAACAAAGTAATAGGTAATAGACGAAGGCAAATACAATATGGTGAAAATAATAAAATGTGCTGCAGGACCATAATATCTATCTGTAAGAGTAATATTAATACCATAAATGAGTCACAAATAAAAGAAATCAAACCATTTGGCAAAGCACTGTATCAACAGATATGACAAAGCCTGGGCAACTTGTATTGCAGTCTACAAACAGTTGGAAAGCCTACACCTGATGGGAGGTTTTTGTTAGTTTGTAGTTGGTAAGTTTTTGTTAGTTTACAGTTTAATTGGAAGTGAGTGAAGAATGGAGAAAATGGTGATTTGGAAAATCAACAGATGGTAACTTAGATAATAGTCTATGAAGTTATTTATGATAATGGAAAGTATTTAAGAAAATCAAGATACCACTCCAAAGAGATTAAAAGAGATACCACTCCAAAGATATACATAGAATGTATAAAGTTTTAAAGAAAATAATGAAAGCAGATGTTCCTGTTGAAAAGAAGAAAACTTTTACAAGGGAAAAAAGGACACAGAAGCTCAAAAGAAATTATCAGAAACAACAGGATGAGCTAGGAGCAGTGTAGTAATTATATTACATGGCACTCAAAAATTTGTAAAACAAAACAGAAAAACGTGTGCTCCCAGATTGAGGACTAGCACAGTGGTACCTACCAAAAAGCAAAATTATCTCAGAACAGTTAAAGTTAAAACTACAGGGAAAATGTTGGCTAGAGAGTTCATTCATTCTGTTATCTCATCTCCTTGCCAGAACAGGTAATAAACAGTTTCCTATAGTGAGGTAAATCATCAGATCCTGGATAAACTTCATAGTGAATACTACTCTTCTTTAACAATTTTAAGGTTAATGTTTTAGTACATTTTGCCATGAAATAAATACTGTATTAGGAATCACAAGATAAATGGATATTCTGCTCCAAAGTGATGAATGGTGAGGGATGAGGTGATTTCTCCCCAAGTATCTACCTGGTATGTGCTACATAAGTTTGTCAGGGTAACTGAATTGGTAAGTTAACTTTCCCCGATGTATTTATTTGTACCTTAAAGAGAGCTTGTTAACATGAATGAATGGATTTCTAATGGTAGAGCTATAGTGAAGAAACTTTTTTGGCTAGGGGCACATTTTTGGAAGTTTGCCTATGGTAAGACAGCTTGATAGTGAATAGATGTTAAAGAATAATGTTTATGCATATTAATTTTTTTCTAGCTACCTGTATGCTAGAAGACTGGGAGAAGAAAATTACACATCGTAAAAATAAACACCCAACAAACCTGAATGTTAGTGCTTACCAGAAAACCATTGTTGATGCCTCTGGTAAAATATCTCACATTCAGTATTTTAAATAATTAATATTTCAAAGGAAACTTTGAAATACTGTGTGTATCTTATCAAAATCAATCATTTACTAAGGGCATGGAATACTTGTGAAGGGAAAATTATGCAAAAACAAACTTGGGAGAAGAATCAGTTTAAGTCAATTCAAAACCATACACCAAAGGAAATCTAATCTACTTTCTGAAAAGATAAAAGAAAGATGTTTTTGGAAGTAGGACTATTAATAGTATCTCTGATTTACTGAGAACCTCCCATATGTCAGGCCTGTTTTAAGGGATTTAAGTTGAATCCCCACACCAACCTATTTTCCAGGTAAATAAATTGAGGCATATTTAGGAAAAGTAACTCATTCAAGGTCACATAGTTGGGAGGCGAGAGAACCAACATTAGAACCTGGAGAGTATGGGGAAAAAAAAAAAAGAACCTGGAGAGTATGTTTCTGGAGAAGGTGTTGGCAAACTATAGCCCTAGAGGTCAAGTCCAGTCTACCACCTGTTTTTGAACAGCCCACATGCTAACAGTGGTTTCCACACTTTAAAGGGTTTTTTTAAAAACCAAAAAGAGAGAGAGAGAGAGAGAGAGAGAGAGAGAGAGAGAGAGAGAGAGAGAGAGAATACTATTTGTGCCACATGAAAATTTCACAAAATTCAAATTTTAGTCCATAACTTTCATTGGATGATAGCCATGCTCATTCATTATGTATTGTCTGTGGCTACTTTCAGGCTACAACAGCAGAGTTGAGTAGTTATGACAGAGACATTTCGGCCTGTGAGGCCTAAAATACCATCTGGTCCTTTACAAAAAATGTTCTTGACTCTTGCTCTAGATTACTCATAGTATCAACTTCATGCTGGTATAGGCACCTGTGGAGATCACAATTAGCCTCTGAGATACTGAAGTACCTTGGCAACCTCTATATCAGGAAAACAAAAGCTCATCATGGATGGAAGGTAGGAAGGAATATAAGCAGTCAATGTTAGCCTTCTTGAAATTGAAATACCTTCATTTTTAAAAAAATTTTTTAAAGATTTTATTTATTTATTTATTTGAGAGAGAGAGAGCATGAAAGTGGAGAAGGTCAGAGAGAGAAGCAGACTCCCCATGGAGCTGAGAGCCCAATGCGGGACTCGATCCCGGGACTCCGGGATCATGACCTGAGCCGAAGGCAGTCGCTCAACCAACTGAGCCACCCAGGCACCCTGAAATACCTTCATTTAGAGGGCCAAAGCCAAGAATGAGACAGGATAATGAAACAACAATTATATATACACTTCTATGTGGATTTATAGTTAAGAGTCCTTAAAGTATAGTTCCAAAAGAAAAGTTACAAAAAGAGAAGGGGTTTTTTCCAAAGGTCAGTGGGAGACTTGCTTTCCAAGTACTGGTTCCCTGTATGACTGACATGGAGTAATTTTAGCTTCTTTACAGAAGACCTTGCTCCTTATCTATAGACTTCAACCAGTCTGTCATCTCAGTACTGTACAATAAGCCTAACCATCTTCGTAAGAAATACAAACACATGACTAGGGTGGAGGAGAGGGAGAGAAATAGTTTTAGCTTCCAGAGCACCACCATGAGGCCAAATGTATACTTGAATCTTAAAATGCCTAGCACAGATGCAAGGTAAGTGTGGGATGAAAGTGCCTTTTCAAGAATGGCCCTCATGAGAATGCAGTCAGGCAATTTTAACAAATGTCATACACCATAGCAATAGTGGCAGCCCACCACTAAGTATAAAAATGTTGTATGGGCCCTTATATGCAACTGATGATACACTAAATTCTACCTCTGAAACTAATAAAAAATGTTGTAAATGAGGGAGCAGATACTATTAATCACTGATGCTGGGAATATATGAAACAAGTAGACAGTTCGTCAGTTGCAAGTCCAATTTTCAAATCTGGTGTTCTCTTTCCCGTGTTTTCTAGATTCTATAGAGTCAACTCTCCAGCCAGAAAGGCAGTAATGTCACTCCACTTTTTGCAGAGGAACTTAACTGCTGCTTCACTTTATGTATTTGGGTGTGTATCTCTGACCTCATTATTTTTGAATGCTCAGAGAGTGCACACTGTTCCAAACTGATTTGTTATTACAACTACCCCCTTTCAAATTGGGGAGCATATCATATTGTTTTTTAACATGGTGATATTTTACACTTTTGCTTTTTTAAAAAATCAAAAGCAGTTTGTAAAAAGGCATGGTTTTTTACAATGATGGGCATCATCAACTAGTTTATGCACAGTCTCAATTCAGTAAAGGTATACACATAACACTGTTTTTTGTTTTTTCCACCACTGCTCCTAGACATGCAATGTCCAATATCCCTTTCACGTCTCTTAATATTTTGGCAAGATTCTATAATGGTCTAATTGTAGTTTAAATATTAATCTTATATTCACTTCAAGGTGTTTCCATCCCCCCATTGCTGGTTAGTCTTTTGGACCGAGGTACCTGAAGGGGGGAATGGGTAGTATAATCTGTTCCCCAACTCACTCTCTACTATACTCCACTCTCATGGAGTAATTAGATTCACTAGTGGGGTGGAGCAAGGAGGAAGGAAAAGGAAAAGAGGGAATTTCTTTTATTTAACTGGCTACTGTTATAATTCTCTTGATGAACATGATAGATGGCTTACAAGAAACAAAGGTAGGGGTTTAGTGTAAGGACGTATGTAGAAATAAAGAGGAATAGAAAAACAGCCTTCAGCAGCTACATGGTCAGGCCTCATGAAGAACTGAAACACCATTCAAGATATAATCATGACTAACCCTCTAGCTATAACAATAGCTCTAGGCATCTGTTAACATTACTTTATTACCTTGATGTTCACTCACACTTAACCATGTGTATCTACTCTTATTTATTTTCTCTTCTGCCATTTGTGAACTAATTCTCTTTGTGTCTCTGAGTCCAAACTCCCCAAGAAAAAGAATCAAATTGATTCATCCAGTACAGAATAGACTTTGGGAGTATTTATGACAGTTCATCTCTTATGAAATAGACCAGGCTATAGATGGTTGTCCTTGAGTCAAAAATCAATTTCTGGACCAATCTGAGAGTAGGGGAAGATCACATGGCACAATACATAGTTAGCAATGCTTAAGAGGCTGCCTATTGCCACTTGCCTCCAAAAAGGAGCTGAAGGTATGTACTTCTGATATGCATTATCCTAACTCAACAGTGTAATTTACATTGATGTTTCAAAATGGGAGAGAAAAGGATTTACCTTTAAGCCCTGATCTAAATCCCCCAATAAGTTCTAAAAAGGAGTTCAATAATCTGTTCCAGGAGAAAAGAGCCAGTCTGACTGGATACTTTCTGGATACTTTCTCAATAAACTAGAATGATTTGTCCACCCAGCAATCTTATTGCTGTCTTCTGATGGAATCGAAACAAATTGCTGAAAGATATTTAGAAAGCCTACTGAAGTGTCACTGTACAGTCTGTGGCCTTTCTGTCTTGGAGAGAGGGAAATGATCAATTTCAAGGCTTTTAGTTCCTTTCTATGATGGAGATGCCTTAATTTGAATCCCTATTAACTCTTATTTCCATTATAGGTCCAAATCATCGGCTACTTCCAAATAATGTTATTTACAAAATTTCCCATCACCTCGGACAACATGTCTAAGACTGATGTAATCATCTGCAGATTTCTCCACCTAACCATATTCCTCGTGACTTCTCATCCCAATTTTCTCATTTCTGATTATTCCCCAAGCCTGGAACCTTTATCTCCAAATTCAAACAGTGACTAAGCTGTACCACTTCTTCACAGGCTGTAACTCACAGAATCAGAGTTTCTTCCCGAAGTCTAATATTCATCCCTTAACCTGGACTAATACATGAATCAATTAGGTGAATTCTCTGTTTCTAATCTCTCCTATTACTAAACTCTAACTCTAATCACACTATCCCCTTTTCTAAGATTCAATGCTTATCAGATCCAATAACTCCAATGGCCTTATTAATTATTTCCAGATTTTTTCTTTGGCTTCTCTAACCATACCACCCAGGCTACTTCTCCTTATCATTCTGTACATATCCTGAATGTTCACATCTGTATGTTTTCCCTCATGTACCTAATTTAAGAAATAAAAAATTAATGCAAATTCTAAAGAAAAAAGCAACAACAAAAAAAAGATAAGGACAAAAAAGTTTATACTTTCAAGTTTAAATGGACAGAGCTTTTAGATAGGTTTATTATATGCATATACTTAAGCTCACCAGATCTATTCAAAGGATCAAATCCACAGTGAGTGTTATAGAAACAAATGACCTAAATTCAGATAATTTAGACAATTTTTACAAATACATATTAATAGTATCCTGCTCTATTAAATAATTAAAATTTAGATAGATCTTAATTGTATGGTTTACTAAATTAAAGGAAGTTTGTCTCCAATAGAAAAAAAATTCATTTCAGAATAAATAAATAACTCCCTAAGGCAGATATTCATAGTAAATTTAACATACTGCTACTACCATTTAATTGAATTCAACCTTTAAATTAAAAAAGAAGACATATTAAAAGTAATATGATAATTATATATTAAGTGGTATTGCCTTTCGGTGTTTCAAACAATCAAGGCAATAGTGATTAACCTCTTCATTACTTTATAATGTTCATCTGGGAAAAAACAGCTCTTCCAAGTTCAAATTTTCTAAAATTGAAACCCACAGAGCTCCTAAAAACACAGGGCAATAAAGCATAGGGCGTTTCATTAGAGGAAGTCTATAATTACAGATTACTGAGTAAATAATATGGATGCCATTGAATTACATAGGAGTCAATCAGAAAAAAATGGTATAGAATTACAAAATTAGGCACCAATATCCCAGAGATATAATTATGTCAATTTCTGAACATTATATGGTTCTTTTAAAATAAAGTAATTATGGATGATAACTATGGTTAAATAACCTGTTAAAAGGTGGTAGGTAAAACAAGACAAAATATTGGCATTCAAAGAATGTCATTCCTTGGAGCTTAATGTCATCAGTGCTTTATTTTAAGTTGATGTGTCTACTTGACCTCTGCATTTCTTTGAGTTTTCTTTTTAAATTCAATAACTCACATGGTTTGTATCATATACTATTTTATGAAATAACTATGTCACTAGCTATTGTTATATAATTCTTGTTGGTAAATATTGTTATATTTTTATTGAAATGGATAGAGTTGTGGTCAGAGACAGACTTGAAAATAGACACTGAATTTCTTGCTTGGGTTTAGGTAGAAAAGATTTACATTTTCACACTTGTTTCAACCATGTCTCTTCTTGGTATAGGAGGCTCCAAAGTGGAAAGCAGGCAGGACTCAAGAACAATTCATCAGCACTACTAAGATCATACCCTCAGCACACTCCTTATTTAATTTTTACTATTTCTTTCAAGGTTTCAACACATAACTACTGGGCACTTACTCAGCAGATAGCACTGTGCAAAACGAACTCTATGGCATCCTCTTGAGATGCACTGCCACAAACGGGTAAATTGTGTATTTCTTCTGTGCAGTCTGATTTAAAAATTAAGAGAATTTTTTGCTAGTAAGGCATCTTGCCAGTCAAACTAAATAAAATGAAATACTCTCTAAAAATCTCTACTTACTTGATGCATAATATATATGAAGAACAGAAAGGAAAATACTGTAGCTTTTTGGCTCTTAGAATAATAATTTAGTAGAACAGCCTACCTTTTCCATTATGTTTTGAGAATGGCTCAAATGTGTGCAGAAGCCAGTTTTTATCATTTAGAAAATCAAATTGTTTTTGTATAGTCCATATACTGATAAATTTCCTCAGATAAAGATGTTATAAAGGGAACAACTGCTGATTTTATTAAATACAGGATATCAAAGACTGTGTAGTTTGCTTGTCCACTGAAAAGAAAGAATTTTTAATATTCTTAATTATCTTCCCTCTTTTAGGTAAATAAAAAATATTCAAAAACAAATATCTGTTACTCTTCAAAAATGTGGCTAAAAAATGGTATCTGCCAAAAGGAGGGAGAGTGAGGAGGTTACTAAACACTCCTTGGCAAAGATTTGGGACCAAGCAATATTTTGTTCTTTTTATAATGTGTTCACCTAACTCACCAGTAAAATCTGTATACAATCAGATTTCACTCAATTGTTTAGTTCCTATTTATAGCCTAGATCAACAGGGGAAAATTGTAGTCCACAAAGAAATGATAAGGACAATTTTTCACTTAGAACTTCTGAACTGGTGATTTTTAGTATAAGAGGAATTTATCCCTATCCTTTAGAAGCAATACACTATTGATGCTTTACACTGATGATGTATGGAATCTTGGGTCTTCAACAGGACTATGATTTCTATTTCAAGAAAAGGAAGAAAAAAATTATGATTTTTTTAAAAGATTTTATTTATTTATTTGACACAGAGAGAGAGAGAGATCACAAGTAGGCAGAGAGGCAGGCATAGAGAGACAGGGAAGCAGGCTCCCTGCTGAGCAGGGAGCCTGATGTGGGCCTCGATCCCAGGACCCTGAGATCATGACCTGAGCCGAAGGCAGAGGCTTTAACCCACTGAGCCACCCAGGTGCCCTAAAAATTATGATTTCTTAAAGCAATTACCTATCTTGTGAGGTTTTTATATTTGGTTTAGTAACTAACTACTCACATTAGCACTGTCTTCAACAAAGAAGGAAAAGTATTACTGAGAGAATTCTATTCATTGCTGAAATTTTTATATCCAGTCTAGAGAAAGCTATGTTAAGGTGTACCCTAAACTGGGGAGTAAAGGAGGAAGAGGTCACTTCTACCTCAAAGTCAAACCTGGAGGAGTCAACATGTGCTGGATAGATTGGTCATCCTCACTTAAGAGGTAATTTGGAACTGGGTAGCTCAAAAAACCTTGTTAGCATCCGGCTCTACCCAAGATACAATAATGTTTCTTGATCTCATTAGAATGACCAGGGCATATTTACTTGGAACAACAATAAAGAAAATGATAGATTAATCAACCACACTACATTTTCTTTGAAGAGATACTATGCAAACATAAGGAATGCACCCATAGGGGACCAGGCTACTGATTAGGTGACTTCATTAAGGTCTGTCTCCCAGCGTGGCCTTGCATGAA
This sequence comes from Ailurus styani, assembly GCA_002007465.1. NCBI lineage: Eukaryota > Metazoa > Chordata > Mammalia > Carnivora > Ailuridae > Ailurus > Ailurus styani. The sequence goes on along the minus strand of LNAC01001141.1, from coordinate 226,367 downwards.
CAGGGAGTGGGTTTTCATATTTGAACTTTCCCTTTTTTTTAAAAGATTTTATTTATTTGTCAGAGAGAGAGAGAGCACAAGCAAGCAGAGTGGCAGGCAGAGGCAGAGGGAGAAGCAGGCTCCCTGCAGAGCAAGGAGCCCAATGCAGGAGTTGATCCCAGAACCCTGGGATCATGACCTGTGCCGAAGGCAGCTGCTTAACCAACTGAGCCACCCAGGTGTCCCTGAACTCTCCCTTTTAGTGCCAAAAGTCTGCTAGAAAATTCTTTTCAATGTCAAACTTGGCCAGTAAAGGATCAACTAAGACAGTGTGAGTTTCATATACAATTAAAAGTGGTTAAATAATAGTAGGATATTCTTTCTGTTTTGAGAATTATACAATTTTTATTAGATTGAACCATGTGAGCCTGCCATTTTTATAGGCAAAAAAATGGCCAAGTAGCAACAATTTCATATGGTTCAAACTAATATTTAGGCATATAATGAAGCCATTTTAACTATTACCAATTCTCTAAGAGAATATTTTAAAATAGAAGAGGGATAGGCAAAAATGAAAGATGACACAATGCAAAAGTCTATAACAATGAAAATATGCGTTTAAAATATTTTCTAAAATGCATAATTTCAAAGACACAGTCTTTCTATAGTTCCTACATTCCATAACGCCATCTTCCACGTTTTAACTTTGAGTCATCAATGTAAGATCAAGACAAGCCAGTGCTCTGCACATAGTCAGCCCATCTTATCAGCTATTATCTTCATGATAGAGATGTTGCCAATTTTTCATTGAAGTCAATAATTTTTGCTTCTTTCCCTAAAGCTTAGGAATGGCTGTGTAAGATCTCCTAGAACTCTTTCCCTTGCCCCCACTCCACCACAGGGATACAAGGCAGCTTTTCTTGTCATTTTAATGAAACTTCTTTGAGGTATGATTTCACTGGGGAGAGATTTAGAAATCAAAGCTTAAGTAGAACTGGTGAAAGTAAGTTATATAGTACTGGGCAAAACACAATCTCTAAAACTCATTTTTTCCCCTCAGCAAGCATTAATGAATATCAAGCCTTTATAGATTAGTTAATATACTTAGAGATAGAGAACACATGTTTGTTTTTCCAAAACCTTGATACAGCCAGACCTCACTGAGAACTGAATAAATAAATCCACTCACTATAGTATTTTTCAAAAGAAAATTCGGCAATATTTGCAAAATAAAGCCAAATTAATTTTTTTCTATTGTGAGCACATGAAATAATGACAACTGTTTCAATATCATCTAGAATATCAATATATCTCCCATATTTATACTCTTATTAATTATAATTTTATTTTGGTGCATTATAATTTATCAGATAGGGAAATAAAACAACCATCTTAGTTCAATCAAACCTCTAAATACATTTTTCATGTTCTTGGTTATTTTAGTGAGTTTCTTATAAGAGAATGCCAGCATGACTTTTATTAATGTCAGAGAATGCATTTTCATAAAAGGACCTTTCACATTCAAAATTCAATTTTTTCTCCTAACATGTCCAATATGACACAAAAATATGGTAAATAAAATTATTTCAACAAATATGAGAGTCAATGGACCACTGAGGAAAACCCCGAGCATGCTGTGAATACATTGAATACTAAAGAGCATCTGAGGGGTGCCTGGGTGGCTCAGTTGGTTGAGTGTCTGACTCTTGGCTTTGGCTCAGGTCACGATCTCAGGGTTATGAGAGCAACCCCCATGTCAGGCTCTGTGCTCAGCACGGAGTCTGTTTGAGATTCTCTCTCTCTCTCACTCTCTGCTCCACCCATGCTTTCTCTAAAATGAATAAATAAATCTTAGAAAAATAAAGAGCATCTGAAATATATAAATCATTGAAATTTTTTAAAGATTTTGTTTTTGTGAGAGAAGAGAGGGAGAGAGAGCACGCACAAGTGGCGGGGGAGAGGAGCAGAGGGAGAAGCGGACTCCCCGCAGAGCAGGGAGCTCCACGCAGAGCTTGATGCCAGGACTCCAGTATAATGACCTGAGCCGAAGGCAGATGCTTAACCGACTGAGTACCCAGGAGCCCTAATCATTCAACTTTTAAGAAAAACTGAATAATTCAATAGTTTTTCATTAAAAAAGAGAAAGATATGAAATAATAATGGTTAGCCAAGATATACCTATATATCAGAAAGGGCTGACAATTGGACAAATGTGATTACATGGTGGAATATACTGGTTAGAAAGTCTGCTTTCTATTTTCTCAATAAGAATATAATTTAGGTTAGGTTTAGAAATAAAATACTTTGTCTGAAGTAAAGGAATAAGACATGTCAAGTAACTTCAATAAAAATAAAGAACCATAATGGCATTCAAGAACAATGAAACTTGTGAGGAATTTAAGTGCAGTTGGTGTTTCCCTGGACATCCCTCACTATATAAGGATTATTGGTGGTATTACACTTTTGTTCTCCTGGGACATTTAGAAACATGCTGTCTAACCATTTGTCTTACAGAGTTATATACAAGCATACCTTGAGGCAGGGAAATGGCCCAGATAATCTAGAGAGCATCCTAATGTTTTATGGAAAACAAAGCACAGAAAACAAATTCAAAGGATTGATATTACTCTAAGTGAACTTAGTACCAAGTGCAAACAGACCCAGGAATAACGTTGCAGAATGAAATACTATGAGCCTTATTACATTGCTTACAGACAACTTGGTAAAAACTATCTGTAGATATGATACCTTAAGCCACCGGGGATTAAAAAGGAGAAATAGGAATCTCTTTGTCAAAACAGGTGAGAAATTTAAAGCTGTTTGCTCAGAATATGTAAAGTATTCATCAGAGAAAAATGTTCAAACCTACTTTAAGAGAGATGAGAACTGTTTCTTAATATATCAGAAGAGGGCTGAAGATTATTTCTTGACAGTAGTTCTCATGGGAAAAGCTCCCTTTTTTATTTGCTACAGAGATCATGCTGAAATTGATGAGAAAAGATAGATATTTTGAAATAAATAAAACAGGTCACTTGCAGGAAGATATATTTTTAGACATAGATTCTTGCTAAAAGATTCTCACTTTTATTCAGGTTAAAATGTTCATTTGTTCTATGAACTAAAGGGTACAGATTTTGCTTCTTTCATTAACTGTTATCACTTAGGCAAAACACAGGGGCATGTTTGTTTGCTATCTGAAGCACATATGAGAACATACATCAAGTATAAACAAAAGGCCCTAAGGTACAACAAATAGGGATAATTAAAGAATAAGTATACTAATACTTAATAACTAATATAAGATATTCTTGCTCTTCCATAGATGCATTCTCAAGCAATTATATAATCCATCATCTATCCCCTCCCCCACAACCAATGGATTCTATTTTAATATAACAGGGACATTGCTACTTAAATTCTTTCGCAGTTCGTTTGACAAACTACATACACACAATACAAAACACAAATGATCATTCGTTAGTAAATCAGCTGCTTGCGTTCATTTTGGTATGTTGCAGCTTGAAAAACATGATGATACCCATCCATCAAAACCACATAAGAGGGCGCCTGGGTGGCTCAGTGGGTTAAAGCCTCGGCCTTCGGCTCAGGTCATGATCTCAGGTCCTGGGATCGAGGCCCGCATCGGGCTCTCTGCTCGGCAGGGAGCCTGCTTCCTCCTCTTTCTCTGCCTCTCTGCCTACTTGTGATCTCTCTCTCTCTGTGTCAAATAAAGAAATAAAATCTTTAAAAAAAAAAAACAAAACCACATAAGACAACACAAAGACTCCACTGAGTCCCAGTAAACTTCCAATGCCAAGGATATCCTGCCACCTTGTCACTGAAAACAACTTGATTCTGATTGATCCTGTCACTAAGAGTAGTTTTAAAAATTGCAGGAATGCAAAGCTTAGAAGATAAGCCTCTCATTTTTTCACATATAAAAATTTATTATGACTAAATTTAAATAATTAAAAACAACTTTAAGCACTAGCAATATGGAGTAGTATAGTAGAAAGAGCAGTGGGCTGCAGTAAGCTCTACTCCAGACTCCCCTATTTACACTAAACTGGCTTTATGACCTTGAGCAAGTGCTGTGTATTCACACCTGTAAAATAAGATGAGTCTAGTCATTGGACTCTCGGGTTCTTTTTTTTTTAAAAGATTTTATTTATTTATTTGACAGACAAAGACAGCGAAAGAGGGAACACAAGCAGGGGGAGTGGGAGAGGGAGAAGCAGGCTTCCTGCTGAGCAGGGAGCCCGATGTGGGTCTCGCTCCCAGGACCCTGAGATCATGACCTGATCTGAAGGCAGATGCTTAATGACTGAGCCATCCAGGAGCCCCGAACTCTGGGGTTCTTAAATGTTAGTGTGTATCAGAATCACCTGCACAGTTTGCCATAACATGGATTGCTGTCCCCACGCAATTTCCTATTTAGTAGGTCTGGGGTGAGGCCAGAAAATCTGCATTTTTAACAAATCCCAGATTACACTAAAGCCACTGGTCCAGAGATTACACTCTAAGAACCATTTCCTGGGAGAATGCCAAGAATATGAAGTGCAAGAATATGGCTACCTGCTGTGGTATGGTTCCTGAGGTACCTGCCAAAGTGTCACAAGGTATCAAAAAAAGAGCTGCCATTCTTTCAAATGAAGAAACTCAAGTGGTATAATGGCAGTGCACTGGCCTGCCAATTAGCAATAGGAATGGGGTTGGGGGGGGCCAAAAGGGTGGGAACTATACTTAAAAGGTATCTTTGCTAATGAATTCATCCAGTAAAACCATATGCATATTTACTTGTTAGCATATTGAAGTAAAACTTTATTGATCTCACATATTTCCACACCTATCAAAGCACACAAAACACCTATGAATATATAATGTCTACAAAGCTAAGAATTAAGGTCAAGTTTTATACACTATTTCTTAACACTCCTAGATAAACACTACTTTAATACCAGTAAAAATAAGAACATGCTGATTCAAGAATCTATATTCCTGAGATGTTCCTAGAAAATTAGTAGTTATTAGCTATTGCTGAATGGCACATTCTGGTGTGACAAAAACACATAGTGTAGGAGAAGTCTATTATAAAACATGGAATTTTCCAAGAAGGTTTTGAATCAACCAAATGTTTTTTAGAAATGGAGTGAAAGCAAGAAGAGGCCCTCCTATTGTGCCTAATATAATTGTGAAAACACAACGTAGAGGAAAATATAAGAAAACATAAAGACACTGTTTAATTTCTTTCAAACAGAAACTGAATTATTGAGGTAGTTCTCACTACCTTATTTATATATCAGATTGCTTGCAAATCATGATGTCACCCACCAGGAAGCAATGTATTGGGAAGAGTGAGATAGTGCAACAATCCCAAAGAAGGGGAGAGGTGCAGCAGAATGATAAAAAGTCATCATTAAATTTAAAAATCCAGTTTTGTAGGTAAATACATAAAAGCATTACATGGGAATCAGCAACTAGTTTCAGAAACTGCCTATGGGCAAGAAAGAGCAAGAGTGAGATCAAGAGCCAGAGAGAGAGAGAGAGAGAGAGAGAGAGAAATGCTTGCAACAAAGAACTTACATTTTGTGAACTGAAACTTGGTATTTCCTATTTCTTGACTATCAGAGATTTAGAGATGCTGACTTCCATATAAAGGTTTCCTTTGCCTACCATATTTGTGAGACAAACTTCTTATCCCCTGCCTCTCAAACAAGCAAACAAAACAAAACCATGACATATGGCACCATTTTCCATTTCAATAATACACTGTTTTGCTTTAAGACATACTACTGTCTGAATAAATGTGATAACACCTCCAGAATACAAATTTGTGGTTTTACTTTGGTATGTAAGCTCCAGTTAGCTCCTAGTCACTTTGTCTTTAAAGGACCACATTCTTGAGAACAAGTGTTAACTACTGAAGACCAGGGCAAATGATATATTCTCCCAAGGTTACAATTATCTATGGTTCCAAAAGGAAGAACCCAGACATATCCTTATAAAGATGTTTACTTTGTTCTTCTGCAGTCTTAATATTAGAGTGGGGATGAGGGAGGACAGGCTAGGAACCCTTCACACCATCCCCTTATCTACCTGTGAGGAGAGAGGTACTTTTGGAGGGTTTCATTTACTTGTCAGGGTTAGTCAGATGAAAATGGATAGTTTTCAACTTGCTTGAGCCACAGGAGCTTATACTAGATTACTTAAAATGAACAAACAAACAAAAAACAAGGCTGCTGCATGTACTGTGGGGGATGAAACATAGTTACACTTAAAGCTTAATGTAGCATTCGTCCACCTCTGTAGATTGATCTCCATTTCTTCTCAAAATATGATCAGATAGCCCATAGAACAAAACTACACTGACTATTTGAGTGAAGAAAAAGAGATGCAAAGAACAGTATAACAAGAGCTAACAACATAATGGATTCTAGTTACCCCAGATAGAGCTCTAACTCAAAATCAGGTGCTTCAAACAAGAAAAGCAGTTTTTAAAACACTGGGGGGGGGGTGGAAAGAACACTGGAGAGGACACAGGAGAAGCAGTTTTATATATCATACTGAAGTTCAATAGAGCAAGGTCAGTTAAGCACTCTGTCCTGAGACAAACATCTTTCATTTTCAATTGTTTTCAAATAAAAAGAAAGAAATCCCCTTTTCAAGTTGGATTGTTTAAATGCACCTACAGCTACTCCTGTCTAGCAAAGGCTAGGCAAGCTTTCTCTACTGATGCTTTTCAGAAAAAGGTTCAATTGGCAAAAGAAAGCAAGTGCAAAGGGTTTCTGACAAAAGAGGACTACAGAGAACACATTTTCCTTTCATAGAAATACTGCTCCAGAAAATCAGAGGAGGTAGCAACTCAAATCAGGAATGTGTAGATATTAGTGAGATAAACAGGGAATTTTAAAAAGTTCTTCTACTTCAAACACTCAACTGCATAAAACTATTAGCTTAAAAATTCGGATGGGGATTATGTTACAAAAATGAGAGACTAAACACCCAACTAAAACACCGCATTATGACTTTTGTATTACAGCATAGCCTAACCCGGCCTAACCCATGACATCAGCAGACTCTGAGAATATGATTCTTCTACAACAGAACCATACAAGTGTGAGAAGAACCCCTGGGAGCTTGTCCCTGCATGAGCAGCACTGTGCCTCCAGCTCCCTAGACCTATATGAATCCATCCTGTTTAGCGATACCCCAGGTAATTCCTAGGCAGCCCTATCCAGGGCTTGACAAACAGAAAAAGCTAAATCAGATTCAGGAGTTCTGAAATGTCTCCTCTGATAAAGACAGGTATTTTTTCCCCCAACATAATGTGCATTTAAAGTAGATCCCAGTGCTGATTCAAACGAAAGTATTCTGTTATCCATAGCGAACTGCACATTTATAAGGAAAGCCATCTTTTGCCTCCCAAATGAATCATACCAGCATCTTCAGAGCTACTGTGAAATGGCTGATTTAGATAACAATCAAGTATTCTAAGTTTAGGTTATGACATTTTTCTAATATGGTATAACAAAGGCATAACTACTTTCTTAAACTAAGATGTGGGTTTTTTTTCTACAAATTAGGCAAGATATCATATACTTATTGTTCATGTATGGAGGGAGTGATTGAGAACAGAGTACTGATTAGACATAAAGAAGAAAAAAATAGAAGTGTTCATATATAAAAATACATGAAAAAATGAAATATATGTTATATGCTACACATGGTCCTGTGTGTGTGGATATATACACACACATACATAAATATGCAGCAAGAGACATTATTTCTTACAGGAGAGACACATACACAGAAGGAAAAAGGTTGACAGTTAGTAACCCCATAAGTGGGTTAACGGTGCTGAGTTATCAGACAACAATACTATGATTAGGGTGTGTCACTCCCCCTCAGCACGCTGTGGGCACTCAATAAATACTTGTAGCATTAAATTAAAAACCACTGAAAGGTTTTCATCCATAATAATCCTTTTGTACATGTAGTGTGACAATAGATTCTGTCCTGAGTTTGAAGCAGCCCAGGGCCTCAGGGATTCAATGTGGGTGGAACAAATATAATTTTTAAAAAATTGTTAGAGACTCAGTTAGGTTCAGTGCAGTTTGTTGGTTCTATGACTCTGTTAGGTGCAATTACTTACATGAATCTAAATTCATTTGATTGAGAACAGAACCAAATTAATTGCAATGTTGGTATGTAACAGCTCTTATTTATTCCATACTTTATTAAGAAATAGAATATTAAAAATATGGAGCCAAAGTGTGTTTCTAATAAATGATTAGGCTACCTACAATGTGTTTTGGTCATTCCTTATGTAGTCAATTTGATTGTTTTCACCCACTTTCATGCATGGCAACAAGCACATACTGTAAAGAAAGCCAAATTAGTAACTGCCAACATTGCTCATCTTCTACATAAGAACTGGTATCTTGTTAAATGTTCAACATACTGAAAACAGCTCTTACGGTTTTTGCAAATCTGAGTTTCTACATTTAGAATGTAAGAAGTTTTAATGAGATCTAAAGTATATTACCTATCTTTTTTCACATATTTATTTTTATCTCCTATTTAAAAGGATATTTTTAGTAGATATGGAAATTTCTTTTACAGTTAAGGCACAAAGAATGAGAGTTTAATACTTATTTCCAGTGGACTGATGTCAGAAATGTAATAATTTTAGTGTGAGGTCAGAAAAAAAATTACTAGTGAAAAGTGGCTAAAATAGGCTATAGGAAAAAAATAACTAGAACTTTTATTAATCTAAAGTGTATTTTGGATTTCGTACAAAGCCCACTCTCTGACACTTGTGTGCATACTCACTGATGATCTGACTAATGGCCCAGAGACAATAATAAAGTCCTAAAGGTCTATCAGGAACCTATATTCTGTATGCAGGTTATATGTACAAAATTACATATAAGCACTACATTCTACAATTTTTACTTATGTAAAATGTAAAGCCAAAAATAGGGGCCAAGAGAGGTAGTTGAGTGGACGAGAGGAGAGTTGTGGACTAACAGAGTTTAGAAAGATTACAAATAATAAAAACTGATCTACAAATGGCTTTATAATTACAAAATCAGATCAATCAAAACACCTCTTTCCCTAGGCATTCTAGACAACCAAGATTTTACTGTAGTGATTATTGCCATTAATAGTTTACTTTAATATGTTCACTAAAATAACTATTATTATGAACAGGATAAAAACATCTAATACTTATTAAGTACTAACTATGTGCCAGGCAACTGCTAAGAGGTTTATGTGTATTCTCTCATTTGGTTCTTATGAAAATTCTAGGAGATAGATACTATTCTTTTTCTTGTTTTATAGACAAGGAAGCTGAGGACCAGAGAGGTTAGCTGAATTGCCAAAGTTCCACTGTTTGTGGGGCAGAGTAAGAATCTGAACTCAGGTTCATCTGGCTCCAGAGGAAAAAAGGTTGGGCTCATTTCATTTGCAGGCTAACCCAGTGAAAGATCTGCCTCAGATAACGGGTCACTGGGTGTCAGCCAACTCACACAGCAGCGTACAATTTCTCAAAGTTTCTCACTGGATGGCTGTTACTGTGGGAGCTCCTCTTGCACCTCGATGACTTGACCCAGTAGTACCTAAGCTTCAAACTCAAGAAGCGCTTATTGAATTAATGGCAGCAATAGGGGATAATGTTGCCTAAGTTGGACCTAAAGATGTTTCATATTTATGTTTATTAATGTTATACTAAATAACATTAATTTGTTAATAAATTAATGACATTGATATTAATAAATTAATGTTATATTAAAATGTTATATTAAAATAACCAAGTTCCAAATTTATACTAAATAACTTAGTTTGCTAAAAGCTCTAAAGACCTGGGTAGACCTTTACTAAATAGTTTTATTTGGGAAAAAGTCCCACAAATTTCCACTGAGAAAACAAACATAGATGAAAAAAGGAACAAGTTCTAATTTTGAATAAACATAGATTTCTTGAAATGTTTGCTAAAGAAGAAAGCAAGACAATCTAAATAAACAGAATATCAGCCAGATACCTTTTTTTCTTCCATGGATAGGCTTTATTAGGTCAATGATTCTTTTCTAAGTCCACCAAGTATACCCACTTCTTTAGCATTATCATTTATGAGCTGTTCATTAGCATTGGTAGAATATGCCAGAATGATTGTACCTATATTTTCTTGGTAATTTATATTATTGGGAGTACTTTAATACTACTGGGGTCAACCCTGTTATTTATGAGTATCTTAATCTATAATTTTGGTTACTGTAATTTAACATCTGGGGTACGACATTAGGAAACACAGTTTTTACCTATTCAGATCAAAATAATGTAAGGTGCAATGAATTCATTTACTTATAAGATGTAATTATTTTAAAACTTGGAACACAGAAAAACAAAACTGCTAGCTACCACTAATAATAGAATTTAAATGTTTAGGTTTATTGGCTCAATTTTGCTAATTCACTCTCAGAAGAATGAGTTTTCATCAAATCTGATAAAGGTAGCTCATTCTTTATCATCATACTAGAAGTAAATAGGCAATTCTAATTTCCACATAATCTTATATAAGGAGGAGCAAAACAGTTCCTGATTAAATAATATTTGCATAAGAAAAACACTTGGAGTTTCCAATTTCAAAACACCTTTTTAAAATGCATTTCCTTTTATCACTTACTCTAAGACCTTGCAATTCATTTGCTGACTCCCATAAGCATGAAAATGAGATTTATTCACAAATATTACAAATATTTGGTAAGCTTTCTTGCTCTACCTACAGAATTATTTAATTTATTTTTAGTGGTCCCTAAATTAATTATCATCTATACTAATATAATCAAAGGTTGTAGATCACAGATTATACCAAGAACTTTGTGTGATTTACATACTATTACACATTTTAGAGTACATTTATTGATTTAGCATATTTTTTGCTGCATTTAAATTAGCTTTAAAAATTCTACATTTAAATAAATGGTGTATTACTGTGCATACTCTAATTATAATTATTTGGGAAATGTGCAATAAATGTTGGTTGTATGAATAAAATAACCTAGTATGTCACAAAAATCAATACATAATTATATATTGGTAAAACTATGCTGATCTTAAAAAAGTAAAAATATTCAATGCATTTTAACTCCCACTGCCTTTTTTCCCCCATCTCTTTATGGAAAATTTCCTTTCTGTTACCACCTTCTTAAACTGCCACCGGTTTAAACTCGTTCTTTGAAAACAGAAAACAGATATGAGGTAACTCTTTTTTTTTTTCCACCTTTCACCATTCTTTTCCAGTTGCATCCACCTTGTATTCACCTCTCCTTTCTTGTGCTCCTGGCTCACTACACCTCAGTAATCCCTGAACAAATTCTTATAATCACCTTGACTTTCCTACCCCATCATACCACACCTTCCCTGCCTGACTTGGAAAGCTCTTCAAGTTCTTTCCAACAGTCTTTCTAATTTTCCAACAGTTTTCCAATTCAAACCATTCTCTGCCAATGACAACAACGAGGGCAGTTGTGGATCTGGGACTTGAACATAGGATATATCCTCTTACTCATTTTGATGTACTTTCCTGGGGGCCATTGGAACATATCATACATGAGGCCTGCTGCCTTATTTGCTGACATGCACTACTGCTGATGTTACTGCCATTTACTTGAATAGTTTTGCCTCTGCATAGCCAGGTATTACTCATCCTTCACCATCTAATTCAACTGATATGTTGAGATTATACTTAGCCTTTTCTGTAAAACCTTCTGTCATTTTACTAGACTTCATTGAATTCCCTTTTTAGATATTTCTAGATAATCTCTATCACATACTAGTACATTACTTGTTGGTTTAGCTTTATTTTGTCTAACGGTAGTAAGAATATGTTACTCCAAAATATGCCACTTTGGCATAAGTATTATTTTGAGCTGAAGGCAACTGAGAAAAAGCAGATACAAGAAAAGCTCTCTGTCTTCTTCCCCTTACTTGCCTAAAAGCAGGACATAAATTTATAAAGTGTCCATCTTCCTTCTTTACCAGGATGAACATAAGTTAATCACTAGAGACAACTCTATATAGACCCTTATCAGTCCAGAAATAGCACCAGAAGAACCTATATAACAAACTTTATTAACTAGCCCTTATCTTCCATTAGTTCCCCATATTTTACCTTCTTACAATTTGTTGCCCTAGGAACTCAAAGTCCTTTTCCTTTGTCTTACCTAAACATTTCTAAAAATTTATTATTCTTTTGTTAAGATACTATATAAGCCCAAGTTTTAACTATTCCTTTGAGTTCCACATCACTTGAGTACTCCCACATGTATGCCACATTAATTAATAAAGTATACCACTTTAATAAATCTGTTTTTCTTTTGTTAATCTATTTTTAGTCAGTCTAATTTACAGGGCCCCAGGCAAATAACCTCAGATGGGGAGTGGGAAAACAGATATTCTTCTGTTACACATTTCTCTGACAAAATTGTAAAATTCTCTGACAAAATTCTTAAGGATAGGGACTATATCTTGATTTTTTTTCAGATTCTGCAATGAACTCAAAACGACTCTTAGCAGCAGCAATAAGTATATTCTAGGCCCTGTGTTATATACTGTACTTAATCATCTCACTTAATTTTAATGATAGGAGGTAAATGTCATTATCCTACATTTACAGATGAGGTAACTGAGGCATGAAGAAATGAAAAGATAAGAACAAGGTCATAAATCTAGAAGGTGGCAGAGCTAGAACTGATCTAGCTCTTTTAAAAGCACAGATTTAAGTAACTTTTTAGTTTTTCATTTTAATTTAAAGTTTGCAAAATGACTATAACATATCATTTTTACCCAAGGGATTCTTTACTTAACTACTATTGTTATAGGTTGGGTCCTCTGGTTCTAATGGTATGTATCTCTAATCACATGTGCAACAATATCTCTATGCTCTATATAATACATTATCTTATAATGACAATCAAATGTTCAACATCATCTCTCAGTGGAAAGGAAGAATACAATTCTTTTACTGGAAAGTGGATAATACTATTTTAATTAGACACATATAAAGTTCTCTAAATCACTTTCTGATTGCACCTCATTCTCATGTCACCCATGGATTCATATTTTATGTAGCCTGAAAACGCTTCCCCCAAGGCCCTCAAAGTGTCTGCAATTGATTTCCACCTAGTTAACAAGAGCATTTTTTTAGCATTTTTTATAAGATACTGTCTGAGAAATTCACTGAGTTCCATCTTGAACCCCAACTACCCAATTCTGTTCTTATTTTTTCTTCTCATCCTAAGGCTACATGATTTCAAGGCAGAATCTCTTTTTGAAACATATATATAAGTACTAATGCACATCTACTTTTAAGTGTAAAATAATATTACAATACTATACTAATAATAACAACAAAGTATTTGCAACATATGGGCCACAAATCAAGAAACTAATGGCAAAGTTGATCTCTAAATAGAGATATGGTAATAATACACAAAAGGTAAATTGTATTTTAAAGTGTGTCTTTCATATTCAGATCACTCAGCTAAGCATTTTCATAAAAACTTATTTGTATCTTCATATTATCGCTTTAATGATATTTGAAGAGGTAATTGATCAAATTTTGGGAAATGAAAATATATATTAGAGACATATGCAAAATAGGTCCTTTCCTTCTTTTATCTTTCTATCACAGGTGTATTTTTAGGGAAATAGTGTAAGGTTGATAAAATACTTGGGGAGAGGGGAGGGCGCCATGCAGTATGGGGGCAAGATTATGTTCTTGGACTCTGTCTTGATTGCTTGTTCTTTTCATTATTCACCCCAGAGATTTACAAAGTGTGGTTTAGGGATGCGTGGGGGTCTCTGAGATCACTTCAGATATGCAAGGTAAAAACTATGTTCATAAGAATAGTGATACTTTTTTGCCTTTTTCTCTCTCATTCTTTCATGAGTTTATAGTGCTTTCAGAAGCCACATGACAAATGATATAGCATGAGATTGAATGTAAAAGCAGTATGAGAGGGCGCCTGGGTGGCTCAGTGGGTTAAAGCCTCTGCTTTCGGCTCAGGTCATGATCTCAGCGTCCTGGGATCAAGGCCCGCATCGGGCTCTCTGCTCAGCAGGGAGCCTGCTTCCTCCTCTCCCTGTCTCTCTGCCTGCCTCTGTCACTACTTGTAATCTCTCTCTCTGTGTCAAATAAATAAAATAAAATCTTTTAAAAATAAATAAATAAATAAATAAAAGCAGTATGAGAATCAAGCGATCTTTTACTAAGCCAGACTTGGAAGAAATTTACACCACTAAATTTTCTCTTCTTACTAATATTTTTTGGGGGCAGGAGGTTAGAATGTAAAGCTAGTTTTTATAAAAAGATGTTATTTAGCATGCAATAGGTTTACTTTGTTATTTTAATAGAATAAGTAAATAAAAAGTTTTTAAATGATTTATCTACTTTTATTTATTATGTTTGTTTTAATTCTAGCATGATAAACATCAATATATATTACCCAAATAAAAAAAGGTATTTGGGGTCCACAATAATTTTTAAAAGTGTAAATGGGTTCTGAGACCAAATACTTTCAGAACCTCTGATTTATACTTTATCCTAGTGATTTCATTCAAACTTATATGTTATGGGTTGAACTGTCTAATCAGGGCAAGGTCATACTGGAGTAGGTTGGACCCCTAATCCAATACGACTGGTGTCCTAATAAAAAGAATACCATGTGAAGAGACAGACATGCATACAGTGATAATGGCACATGAAGACCAAAGTTATGCTGCTGCAAACCAAGGAACTACCAAAGCTAGGAGAGAGGCTGCAACTAATCTTTCCTTAGCATCTTCAGAGAGAACATGGCCCTTCCTACACCTTGATTTCAGAAACTATGAAACAATAAATTTCTATTGTTCTAAGCTACCTAGTTTGTGGTAATTGTTACAGAGTCCTAGCAAACTAATATACCCTAACTTTAATCATCAAAAGCCAATGATTCTAAAGTCTGTCTGTCTAGTCCAAACCTCCTTCCTGAGTTTCATATGCATATGATATACAATGGCTCCTTAGACATTTCCCATCTTTCCAAAAGGCCTGAAAATGAAACATGTTCAAGATGACACTAATCATCATAACCTTCCTGATTAAATCTGCTATATTCCTGAATTTTTTTCTTTATGAAGGTTATCACCTTCCTTAATGCCTCTATTCCTCAATTCCCACATCTAATCAATCATCAGGGTCAGTCAGTTCTATCATTTAATACCCTTTGGTAATGGTTAATTTTATGTGTTAACTTGGCTGGGCTACAGTGCCTAGATATTTATTCAAACATTATTCTGGATGTTTCTGTGAAGTGTTTTTGGATGAGATTAACATTTAAATCAGTGGATCTTGAGTAAAGCAGATTGCCCTGTGTAATGTGGGTGGGCCTTATCTAATCAGCTGAAGGCATGGAAAGCTCAAAAGACTGACCTTCCCTGAGTGAGAAGGAATTCTGCAAGCCAGCTGCTTTCGGACTTGAACTACAACACCAGCTCTTCCCTGGGTCCATCCTGACACCCTATTCTGCAGGTTTTGGATCTGCCAGCTTCCATAATCACATGAGCCAATTCCTTTAAATAAATCTGTGTCTGTATAACCACATCCTATAGAACTCACGTATACCTCTTATTGGTAACTTCTCTAACCTCACTACCACTGCATTAATTCAAACCACCATCATCTCTTGTCAGGACTATGATAATAACTTTATAATTTCTGTTATCACAGGCCCTTCTTTTTTCAATCCATTCTCTATGCTTCTGTTAAAATGATCTTTCTAAGAAATCTATGTGAGCACATCACTCTCCCATTTACAAACGGACAATGGGCTTCCCATAGCTTTCAGGGGAAAGCCCTTAGCATAGCCAGGAGAATGCACAATCTATCCCCTACTTCTCCCATACTCTTATCTCACTACTTGTCCATGCACAAAAGGGAGTAACTTTTAGTATTATTCCAGTGACTCCATCACCTTTTAAGTAAGACCTTCCTACAAATATTCATTGCCATGTGTACTCCAGTGCTTTACATAATTATCTTCAGTCAGGACCAATTCTTTTGATCCTAATTATGAAGTCTATTTGCTAAATTATTGCAAATAATTATATAAATAAATAAAAATAAAATAAATAAATAATAAAAAATATATTCATGCTACTCCTTTTTTTTTTTACAAAGATTTTATTTATTTATTTGACACAGAGAGAGAGATTACAAGCAGGCAGAGAGACAGGGAGAGGAGGAAGCAGGCTCCCTGCTGAGCAGAGAGCCCAATGCGGGCCTCGATCCCAGGACGCTGAGATCATGACCTGGGCCAAAAGCAGAGGCTTTAACCCACTGAGCCACCCAGGCGCCCCATGCTACTCCTTTTAATCTTGGTTGCTAACTTATTTTCTTCTTTTAAAATGATGTTATATTTATTTCCTGCATAGAAAAGATAAACTATAGTGGATTCCTAAAAATTTTTATATATTTTAAAGGTATAAAGGATAAACAGTGGTATAGCTATCATTTCAGAAGGTTAGCCATTAAGAGACATTACTGCAAAATAACTGATAATGGCTAATAATTATAATTAAAAGTTATAATCAAAATCAAATAATTAATAATTAAATCTGGTCACAGATGGCCTAGATTCTACCTCTTACTGTCTTTATGAACTTGAGTAAGTTACTTAACTTCTCCATGTCTCAGTTTCCTCATCTTAAAATGAGATCATAGCCCTTTCACAAGAGGGCTTTATGAGGGCGCCTGGGTGGCTCAGTGGGTTAAAGCCACTGCCTTCGGCTCAGGTCATGATCCCAGGGTCCTGGGATTGAGGCCCACATCGGGCTCTCTGCTCAGCAGGGAGCCTGCTTCCTCCTCTCTCCTCTCTCTCCGCCTGCCTCTCTGCCTACTTGTAATCTCTCTCTGTCAAATGAATAAATAAAAAATCTTAAAAAAAAGAGGGTTTTATGAGGATTAAATGAGTTCATATATATAAGACTCCTACAACAATTGCTGGTACACAGTAAGTGCTACACGTTTGTAACTGCTGTTAGTTATTATTTGACAATGGCATTGATAAGTGCAAAGATTCTACAGCCAGACTACTTCGATTCTAATCTCAGTGTTGTACTTTGTATTTGCATGATCTTGGGCAAGTTTTTTAATTTCTATGAACCTCAGTTTCCTCAACTGTATGAGGTAATAATAGTATCTACTTACGTTATGAGGATTAATGGACTTAAAACATGCTAAAGTCTTTGAACAGTTCTTGGCACATGGTCAACATTACACAGTGCCTGCAATTTTTACTGTCATTATATTAAGAAATAGGTGACCCATATTAATCATGTTCTCTTGTATCTTGTTCAGATTTTGTTTCTTTTTTTAACATTTATTTTTATTTATTTATTTGATATAGAGAAGAGAAAGAGTACACAAGCGGGGAGAGCAGCAGGCAGAGGGAGAGGGAGAAGCAGGCTCCCTGCTGAGCAGGGAGCCCGATGTAGGGCTTGATCCCAGCACCCTGAGATGATGACGTGAGCCGAAGGCAGATGTTTAACTGACTGAGCCACCCAGGTGCCCCAGATTTTGTTTCATTTTTAAATTCTCTAACGTTTAGTGGCAAAGGCTATGCTTTTTCTTAATTTTTCTTAAACTTTCAGAGTGCAGCTACCTGGTGCCCATCATTTTACTTACCCTCTCTTCTTTCAAAAGAAAAAAAAAATAAAACTGAACCCCCGCCTTTAATATATAATCATTCTTGCTAATCAAGAAGACAACTTACTTTATACTATGTGGACATACAGCATCTTGTTCTTAGGCTCACAGTTGAATAAGATGTCTATTTTTTTCATCTTATAATAGTGCTGTCAATATCTATTATGACTTGAAATATTCAAGGCCCCACGGAAAACTGTTATTACTGCATTGTCAACAAAGTAAAATTAGAACTAGAAGGCTCATCTCCCTATTCCAGTTTTTCTCTTTTCATCTCACCCTCTTTTTTCCTCACCAATGCATCATCCAGAACATAACAAATTGATAAAATAAATGAAGGGAAAGAGACCATTTCAACAATAAATTACCTTTGTTCTAAAAAAATCCTGACTACTCAGTGTATGATGATAAGAAACACAGATAATATTATGAGAGAAATATGACACAAATAACTAATAATATTGTCAATTTTCTAACAAGAACACTATTATTTACATCATAATCCAAGATCAATTAAGTTAAATTATTTTTCACTTTATCTATCTTTCAAAAATTGGAAGTACATCATACCTTTGTTTATATCAATGAGTTGTTTCTTTTTCTTCTGGCGTTCTAACTTTTCTTGTTCAGCTTTCTCTTTTGCAAGCTTTGCCCTCCTCGTCTTCTCTTCCATTTCTTTTCTCTTGTAGTTTTCTTTCACTGCTTCCTGTATATATAAGCAAATGTAAATACAAATCCTTCCATTACTTATATGTTGTAGAAGCTGCAAAATTTTAAAATTGTATATACATATATGTGCATGTGGTTGCTCAGATATGGTAAAATATTATAGCAGCTTTAAGGTCCGTGTACATACTTTTTTTTTTTAATTTTATTTTTATTATTTGCCCAAGGGGTACAGGTCTGTGAATCATCAGGCTTACATCTTTCACAGCATTCACCAAAGCACAAACCCTCCCCAATGTCCATAACCCATCCACCCTATCCCTACCCTCCCACCCCCCAGTAACCCTCAGTTTGTTTTATGAGATTAGAACATACTTTTGAGGGAAACAAATAATTCTAAGAAAGACCTTCTTGAAAAATAATTTGAAATAATTCAAGCTTTATTTTTTAAGTTTTTATTAAATTCCACTTAGTTAACATACAGTGTAATATTAATTTCAGGCATGAAATATAATTATTCAACACTTGCTTACAACACCCCATGCTCATCTCAGCAAGCGCACTCCTTAATCCCCACCACCGTTTTAACCGATCCCCCCTTCACCTTCTCTCCTGCAACCCTCAGACTGTTCTCTACAGTTAAGAGTCTATTTTCCTGGTTTGCCTCACTCCCTTTTTTTCCCCTCTTTCTTCATTTGTTTCACTTCTTAAATTCCACATATGAGTGGAATCATATGGTATTTGTCTTTCTCTTTCTGACTTATTTTGCTTAACATTATACTCTCTAGTTCCATCCATGTCATTGCAAATGGGAAGATTTCATTCTTGTTGATGGCTAATATTCTATCATGTGTGTGTCTGTGTGTGTGTGTCTGTGTGTATATGTAAATATATATATATATATATATCACCTTCTTTATTCATCAATGGACACTTGGATTGTTTCCATAATTTGGCTATTGTAGATAATGCTGCCATAAAGAAAGGTGTGTGAGTATACCTTTGAGTTAGTTTCTTTTTATGCTTTGGGTAAATACCTAGTAGTGCAATTGTTGCATCATAGGGTAGTTTGTTCTATTTTTAACTTTCTGAGGAACTTTCACTTTGTTTTCTACAGTGGCTGTAGCAGTTTGCATTTCCACCATCAGTGCAAGAGGGTTTCACTTTCTCCACATCCTCGCCAATAACTGTTGTTTCCTGCACTGGTGATTTTAGCCATTCTGACAGGAGTGAGGTGATAGCTCATTATAGTTTTGATTTGCATTTACCTGATGATGAATGATGTTGGGCATCTTTTCATGTGTCTGTTGGCTATCTGGATGTCTTTTAAAAACATGTCTAGTCATGTCTTCTGCCCATTTTTAATTGGATTATTCAGTTTTGGGTGAGTTTTATAAGTTCTTTTTATATTTTGGATACAAACCCTTTATCAGATAAATCATTTGCAAATATCTTCTCCCATTCCATAGGTTGCCTATTGTGTTGACTCTTTCCTTCATTGTACAGAAGCTTTTTACTTTGATGAGGTCCAAATAGTTCATTTTTGCTTTTGTTTCTCTTGCCTCAGGAGACATATCTAGAAAGAAGTTGCTACAGCTGCTGTCAGTGAAGTCACTGGATGTATTCTCCTCTAGGGTTTTGATGGTTTCCTGCCTCACATTTAGGTCTTTCATACATTTTGAATTTATTTTTGTGTACGGTGTAACAAAGTGGTCCAGTTTCATTCTTTTGCATGTAGCTGTCCAGTTTTCCCAACACCATTTGTTGAAGAGACTGTCTTTTTCCCACTAGATATTCTTTCCTGCTTTGTCACAGATTAATTGACCATATAATTGTGGGCTCATTTCTGGGTTTTTTATTCTGTTCCATTGATCTATGTGTCTGTTTTTGTGCCAGTATCATAATGTTTTGAAGACTACCGCTTTGAAATACAATTTGAAGTCCAGAATTGTAATGCCTCTAGGCTTGCTTTTCTTCTTCAAGGTTGTTTTGGCTATTCAGGGTCTTTTGTAGTTCTATACAAATTTTATGATTGTTTGTTCTAGCTCTGTAAAAAATGCTGGTGGCATTTTGACAGGAATAACATTAAATGTGTAGATTTCTTTGGGTAGTATAGACATTTTAACAATATTTGTTCTTCCAATCTATGACATGGAATGTTTTTTCATTTCTTTGTGTCCTCTTCAATTTCTTTCAACTATGTCTCATAGTTTTCAGAGTACAGGTCTTTCACCTCTTTGGTTAGATTTATTCCTAGGTATATTATTGTTTTGGGTGCAACAGTAAATGGAATTGACTCCTTAGTTTTCTCTTTCTGTTGCTTCATTATGGGTATATAGAAATGCAACAGATTTCTGTACATTGATTTTATATTCTGTGACTTTACTGAATTAGTTTATTGGTTCTAGTAATTTTTGGTGGAGTCTTTCGGGTTTCCTATATAGAGTATCATCTTATCTGCAAATATCAAAAATTTGACTTCTTCCTTGCCAATTTGGATGCCTTTTATTTCTTTTTTGTTGTCTGAATGTTGAAGCTAGGACTTCTAGTAGTATGTTAAATAACAGTGGTTAAAGTGGATATCCCTGTCTTGCTCCTAACCATAGAGGAAAAGCTCTCAGTTTTTCCTCACTGAGGATGATATTAGCTGTGGCTTTTCCATATATAGCCTTTATGATGTTGAGGTATGTTCCTACTAAATCTGTTTGTTTAAAGTTTTTATCACGAATGGATGTTGTACTTTGTTAAATGCTTTTTCTGCATCTATTGAAAGGATCATATAGTCCTTATCCTATCTTTTATTTTATTTTTATTAAAAATATTTTATTTATTTATTTGTCAGAGAGACAGAGAACACAAGCAGGGGGAACAGCAGGCAGAGGCAGATTCACAAGGAGCTCAATGCAGGACTCAATCCCAGGATCCTGATGTAGGACTCAATTCCAGGATCCAGAGATCATGACCTGAAGATTCAATAAGAAGAATATATCTACGGGCTTTTCCTAGAGGTATCTATATTGAAAATTGTTTTCTTCATAATAAAAGACACAATACTTTTTAAAAGTCCTGAAAACATTACCAAAAAAATCTCCTGACTTGCAAGAATTATTGATACCTCTCCCTTCTTTAGTCCCCATCAGGCTAGTACCTCTATTATAAGGTTAAGAGCTTAAAACGATCTGGCTCCTACAGACAAAATCAAAGAACACAACTTAAAATAAACTGGAATAACAGAATCTTAATTTTAGAGTGATGTTTCACAACCTCAGTACTAGTATCATTTTTGGCTGGTGTCTTTCTTTGCTGTGGGAGCTATCCCGTGTGTTGTTATATGTTTAGCAGCACCCTTGACCTCTATCACTAGATGTTCTAGCACCCCTTCCTGGTTTTGAGAACCAAAAATGTCTCCAGAGATTGCCAAATGTTGGTGAAGAAATACTAACCTAGGGGGTTTCACAGAGATAATTTATTCATGAAAAATTACAAACTACCTGCTCTGATGAACCCAGCTTCTTTTCAAACATGTGGAAACTCAGTTCCAGATGAGTTTAAATAATGGCTTAGGGTGACACATTTATGTAATTGAATATTTGGGAATAGAAGTCATGTCTCTTTACTCCTGGTTTAATGTTTGTTTTATTCTTCGAGGAAGAAAAGACAAGGTGGGTATGACACCAAAAGTACAAGTGACTAAAGAAAAAAAATAGATTAATAAGAACTCATCGAAACTAAAAACTTCTTATCCATCAAAGGACCCTGTCAAGAAAGTGAAAAAATAACCCACAGAACGGGAGAAAATATTTATAAATCATATATATGATAAGGACATACAAAAGGTCTTCTAACTCAACAGTAAAAAGACAAATAACCCAATTAAAAATGGTTAAAGAATTTGAATATTTATCTAGTCAAAGATATTATATCTATCTATGTATGTATATATCTCCAACAGAAATACAAAAAGATGCTAGACATTGTTAATCCTTAGTGAACTGAAAGTCAAAACCACAATGAGGTACCACTTCCATGCCCTCTAGGACTGTTACAATTAAAAAAACAAAAGGAAGGAAGGGAAAAACCCAGATAATAACAAGTGAGGACTGGAGAAATTTGAATTCTTTGCATTGCTAGCATGAATGTAATATGGTGAGTGAGTCATTTTGGAAAATAGTATGGTTGTTCCTCAAAATGCTAAACATACAGTTACAATATGACCCAGGAATTCTACTCCTAGATATATATCCAAGAGAAAAGAGAACATAAGTTCATACAAAAGGTTGCAGAAGAATGTTCATAGCAGCATTACTCCTAATAGCCAATAAAGAGAAATAACCCAAATATCCATCAACTGATAAATGGATAAACAAAATATGGCATATATCCATATAATAGAATGCATTCAACCATAAAAAGAATGAAGTACCAATATATGCGGCAACATGGATGAACCTTAAAATATTCTGCTAAGTGAAAGAAATCAGACACAAAAGGCCACATATGGTATGATTTCATTTATATATAGTGTCCAGAATAGGAAATCCATACAGACAGAAAGTAGATTAGTGACTGCCTGGGGACAGAAGAGGGGAGAATGGGGAGTACCTGTTGATGAGTATGAGGATTCTTTTTGGGGGTGATGAAAATGTTCTAGAAGTAGATAGTGGGGATGGTTGAATGACCTTGTGAATATATTAAAAAATACTAAATTGCATGCTTCAAAATGGTAAACTTTATATTAAACATATGTAAATTATATCTCCATAAAAATAAAATTTAAAAAAGATATTTGAGAAAGACAGGATTTAAATAAAATTACAACCTAGAAAAAAAGACAGTATGGAAAGGCAACATATATCTAGTCTCTGATATAACAAGTTGTATGATCTTTGGTAAATAACATAAGAGGAGGTAAATAGTAAGGGACAGAAAGGAGGTTAATACTTATGCATATTTTATTACTGGTCAAATCTCTGCGCTGGTAAACAGTTACCTACATCTGGGTGGACTCTTCTGTTATCAATCTAAAGGGCTGTTTAGTTGCTGAGTGCTATCATTTATTATAAAGATGAATAAAACGGTAACTTGCATTTGTAGTTCTTCCTTGTTCTGATAACAACAGCTATTCCTCAATGGAAATTTATTACGTGCCAGATGTTTTAAGTAAATAATTTTGAATCTTTATAGAAAATCTGCAAAGTAACTATTATTTGTTCTTTTTTTTTTCCCCCAGGTACAGGTCTGTGAATCATCAGGCTTACACCTTTCACAGCACTCACCATAGCACAAACCCTCCCCAATGTCCATAACCCATTATTATTTGTTCTTATTTTGTAGGTGATAAAAACTTAGGCTCAGGTAGTTTAAGTGAGATGCTAGCTACATAGCTATTAAGTAGCAGAACCACATATGATCACTTATGCTACAATGATGTATTCCAAGTAGAGTTGCCAGATAAAATACAAGATGTTCAGTTAAATTTTAATTTTAATATCAGATAAACCATACATAATTTTTAGTTTAAGTATATCCCACACAATATCCAAGTGGGCATTGGGTATTGTGTGAGATATACTTATACTAAAATAGTCATGTAATATTTGTGACACATTGAAACTAAAAAATTATTCATGGTTTATATGAAATTCAGATTTAACTGGGCATCCAGTATTTTGATTTGATAAAACTGGCAATCTTATTTCCAAGACTGTTGATTTTTTGTAAGCATCCTGTCATGGACTAAGATCATCTAATGAAAACAGAATGATTACAAAAACATAAAAATAGTCCAAATTTAAGCCCTATTTGAGAACAGAAATGTTGATACAGATCACTGATAGACATTATATGGCTCATGGACTTGAATCATACTATTTCTGTAGCAATCTCCATATATTTCTTTCCTCTTCCTTTATTGAAAATAGAGTAAAACTTAAAAAGTTTATATAAAATTCTATACTGACACAATGGGGGGTAGAAGAAAATAAGTCAATAATTATTATTAAAAAATCGCTAATGGAGAAATGTAGCATATGTGAATAGGTTAAATTTCTATACAAAAGGGGGGCTTGCAACTGGCACTAAGACAACATGAATATAGATCTAGTCAATGATGAAACAAACCAAATAATGGCCCATCAGTTTATATCTTAAATGTTTCAGGAATAGATTTAAAGACAAGACAACTGCACAATTTGAAATGGCATGTATAATCCTAAAGAGACAAAAACAAAAGAGGAAAATAATTTCTGTGGTTTGGTATCACTGAAAATGAATGAAGCATCTACAAATGCATGTATTTTTCAAGCAACACAGACTATGGAGTAAGATTCTGGTCCTGCTATCACCATTTCTGTCTTCATGAAGAGGCCTCACATGTTGAAAATAAGACCTTATTTCTCTTGGGGATTTTGTTCCTTGCCTCTGGCTTTAGGAATTGGGAGATGGGAAACACTCTCTCCTTAAGAAAAAAAAATTATTTTAGTTTTTTTTTTTATGTTTTTTTTTTAATTTTATTTTTATTATTTGCCCAAGGGGTACAGGTCTGTGAATCATCAGGCTTACATCTTTCACAGCATTCACCAAAGCACAAACCCTCCCCAATGTCCATAACCCATCCACCCTATCCCTACCCTCCCACCCCCCAGTAACCCTCAGTTTGTTTTATGAGATTAGAAGTCTCTTATGGTTTGTCTCCTTCCCCATCCCATCTTGTTTCATTATTTTTCCCTCCCTACCCCCCACAACCCCCCACCCTGCCCCTCAAGTTCCTCATATCAGAGAGATCATATGATAATTGTCTTTCTCTGATTGACTTATTTCGCTCAGCATAATACCCTCCAGTTCCATCCATGTCATTGCGAATGGCAAGATTTCGTTTTTTTTTAAATATTTTATTTATATATTTCAGAGACAGAAAGAGAGAGAGAGGGAACACGCATGAGTGGGGTGGAGGGGCAGAGGCAAAGGGAGAAGCAGACTCCCTGCTGAGTTGGGAGCCCCACATAGGGGCTCCATCCCTGGACCCTGGGACTATGACCAAAGCCAAAGGCAGAAGTTCAACAGACTGAGCCACCCAGGTGCCCCAAGAAAAAAAAATTTTAAAAGAGAAAGGGAAATCTTAACTATTGTTTCACATCAACAATCTTTAGTTTTACTAGAGTGAAAGATAAGAAATTTGAAGACTTTAACTCTCCTAAAAAGGTAAAAACTAATGAGGAGAAAACTCCTTTGAGGGATGGGATGTGTTCTTTTCATCCTAATTCCTACAAAACAAAGCCCCAAATAATTAAAAGAATAAAAGCAACAGGAGTAAATTTAAACTCAGGTTTAAAAAATTCCTTAAATAATTGACTGTGATTAACAACACTTTATATTTTTCAAGCCTCACTAAACATTTTAAAACACTTAATCATGAGTACTTAACCATCATTCTCAAGGAAGCATCAATCATTATTTCTTAGTGTTGGGAATGTCAACGGATTAGATTCTTTCAATGTACAGGACTGTGTTCTTCTTTTTACTTTATTATTTATTTATTTATTTATTTATTTATTTTAAAAAGATTTTATTTATTTATTTGACAGAGAGAGACACAGCAAGAGAGGGAACACAGACAGAGGGAGTGGAAGAGGGAGAAGCAGGCTTCCTGCCAGGCAGGAAGCCTGATTCGGGGCTTGATCCCAGGACCCTGGGGGATCATGACCTGAGCAGAAGGCAGAAGCTTAACAACTGAGCCACCCAGGCACCCAGGGTGGCTTTTTTTTTTTTAAAGATTTTATTTATTCATTTGACACAGAGAGAGAGACCACAAGTAGGCAGAGAGGCAGGCAGAGAGAGAGGAGAGAGGAGGAAGCAGGCTCCCTGCTGAGCAGAGAGCCCAATGCGGGCCTCGATCTCAGGATGGTGAGATCATGCCCTGAGCCAAAGGCAGCGGCTTTAACCCACTGAGCCACCCAGGCGCCCCCCAGGGTGGCTTTTAAAAGCATGTTAACTGAGAAAGTGTTTTGGTGGTAACTTCATACAAAATAAATGTTTACTGAAAAAAAGCCTCAGCTTTCCTGGCATATTTATTTTTCAAGAGTCAGTAAAAAGTACAAGAGGAGCAAAATATAACAGAAAATGTCTCTAGGATTTACTGCAAATTATATTCACCAAACTAATTTTAAGTCTCTTACTGAAATCTCTATTGCTTTGCTGAAAAATATGAATAAATTAAAAATCTTATTTCCCTTGCTGTGCATAATAAGCAAATGACACCTATGGGCTAAAAATGTCATATGGAAAAGAAGTTAATGTAAATGCTAAGACCTCTCATTTATTCCAATTAAGCTTTAAGAAATAGATGAACATGGTTCAGAAAATTCCAAGGGGTTTAGATGTGTGCTTCATTCATGTCAGGTCTGTATGAAGCAAGCATTTTCCAACCTTGTTTTGATACTTGAAAGCAAAACCACCACCACCAAAAACCATTCCTTCTTTCCATTGTCCTCAAAGGTTTACTAACCCACCGCCCACTGCAGAAGCCTCTGCAAGCACTGTGATCTGAACAAAAGCTGAAGGTATATTTGAGGGATGGAGAAGTGGAGCAAGTAGGAAGGGATCTGGATCCTGGGAGTGAGATAAACCTGGTTTTAAATCCAAGCTCTGGTCACGTATCTTAAAAGCTATGTGTCCTTGAACAAGTTAGTTACTTCATCTCCTTGAACTTTAGTTTCCACATCTGCAGAATGGAGATACTACTACTCAAATTACTTGGTTGTTAAATAGATTAAGGGAAATAATGTTTATATAAAACACTGACGACAATGCCTGCTATAGAAGGAATGCTCAAGATATGGTGGCATTTATTAGGAACTGAACAGTACAATTTGGTCATGAAGACACAAATGACCACATGTGTTTTATCTATTACTAGAAATGTAGCATATCTTGACAATCTATGCTTATAGGCATTCTGAACATGATTTTTTAACTGTACCATACTATTGGCATCTAAGGTAATTTGAAAAATCCATATATATGTATCACTATCACTTGGCATTTATTAAAAAAAAACATGAAATTTATTCTTTTATCTTTTTGGATCACCCTAGGTACCTGTGTGAATATACTTGGCAAGACTTGCAATTCATTATAGCATTGAAAACTATATGAGACTAGAGTCACATAACCTTAAAAAATGTAAATTGAAAATGTCCTGGTAAGCAAGTTGGTAACTCTGGCTGGCGCCAGAGGCATACTGTGATAACACTGCTGAATATTTCTTCATTCATCAGGGATGTTAGAAAGATTCCCACATGATACTAAGTCAAATCATTTGGCAACAATATAAAGAAACCTGGTATGTATTATATTGAAAATCTTTTCATACACTAAACATGAGTATCAAGATACTATTTTTAGTGAAAACTCAACAAAACAGGTGAAATTCTCTCCACATTTTTTTTATCTTGAACTGTCCTACCACCTGATATTCTCTTGGCTTCAATTCAAACAGTGCTTTTCCTTCATTCTGTTTCCTGTTAACCACTTCAAAATTTTAAACTGTTTCTCTTAATTACCTCTTTTTAAAATAACACGGAGCACTTAAAATTTAAATTAAAGAATCACTGACATGGATACTGTAAATTTCTATCTTTCCTAGATAAATGTGATCATTCTAAGGCTTCACTATTTTATGCATCTTACTGATAATATTTCTAAAAATTCCTGACATGTAATTTTATTCCCAGGAGAAAAATGAGAAAAAAAGCCTATTTATTTTGTTTTCCTGAAATCAAGAACCATAATTCAAACATTCCAAGTAGAATAACCTACCTCTGTAAACAGGGGATGGTCTTCAGAAGCTGAGAAATCTGGTTTAAATTCTAGCTAATGACTATCATGCTTTATCCTCTAGGGCTATTTACTCAATTGCACTAAGCCCCCTTTCCTGATTTTTGAAATACCTGTACTTCATAGTGTTGGTCTGCAATTTAATAAGATATTGCCTATGAAGCCATTAAATACAGTGCCTAGCACATAGAAAGTGTTCAATGAATAGATGTGGTTATTATATTATTCCAAAGTGGGCAATACCAATGTCCCATGCAATTCAGGATCTGTACTCTCTTTCTCCAAATCCTGGATCATGCCCACATATGTGTGCACTGGGGAGAAGGAAGCATTCTTTTTGATATGGAAATCTTATAATATCAGTTAAAAATAGGAAGAAATGAAACACATATACCCATAAACTTTGAACAAACAGGATTTGCCTTCCTAAGCCATGACAAAAAAAAGATTTAGATAGAATGAACATGAAATTTTTGGGAAAAATTTTTGTGTTAATATACCATATTTGACAAACCTAAGAAATAAAAATATCAGACTATTTTGCTATGTGGACTAATAATGAAATGCACATATCATCTTAAGGTTCAGCACATCTTATGGAACTATGGCATAAACTGAGGAATAAAGTTTTCTAGATGGCAATGTATTTTTTTTTGGTGTTATTGTTTTTTAATATCTGACCCTAGCTCTCTCATCAACCTGAGAAAATGAAGCATGCACATACTCTAAAAAAAGGCCATTTGGCTTCAAACTTAGAATTTGCTTTTACTTCTTTTGTGAATATTTATCTCGGAATGTGGTATTCACTTAGTCTGCCTAAAGGTTTATGGAAAGGTCAGTCTACACTCAGTCTTCTACTGTAAACCTTGCTAACCTTTCTAATACTTTTACCATCTTTACCCATAAGCTGCTAGTCCTATTGGAAAACCATCTACTGGAGGATTTCAAATGAACATAAGATGAATGATACGACCTTTTTGCATTTGGGGGAGGGGGAGTGTCTCATTTACCTCCAGGCATAACAGGTAGAGGTGGAAAGGTTTTTCAGACCAGAGAACCAGGGTTATGGCAGCAATGTCCTTTACCTGTCCAAGAGATGTGCTGGGCATGATAATGAAAAGATAATTCAATTCTAATATGACACCTTTTCATCACTGTATGAAAAACTTTCCCTAAGAAAATTCTCCTTCCTAAAATAAAGTACAATAAAAACAGAGAGGGAGGCAAATCATAAGAGACTCTTAACTCTAGGAAATAAAATAAGTGTTGTGAAGGGGGAGGTTCATGGGGGAACGGGGTAATTGGATAATGGGCATTAAAGAGGACACTTGTTATGATAAGCATTGGGTATTATATACAACTGATGAATCACTAAATTTTACCCCTGAAACTAATAATACACTATATATTAACTAAATTGAATTTAAATAAAAAAAATTTTAAAAGTCTCCTTCCTTCCCTTCTACTCTGCTTCATATAGATAGATACCTAACACATTCTTTGCTTGAATCGTTTTGGCTGCCAGTGATACTTTTGGAATTTGCTGGGCTTGTTGCAATCAAGGATAAGAGTTGTTGGGAAAAACAAATCCCAGTGTGTGTTACCACTAACTGATGTGTAACTTGGGCCAAGGTCCCTATTTGCTAGCACAACTGGGTGCAAGTCCGAAAGAATACCAAAGATAATAGTAAATCAAGACACATATTCTTCCAGCTCTTATTTCAATTTTAGAATGATCATGTCAGGTTACAAATGGGAATATATAATGTGAGCCAAAATGAGATTTTCAGCATTGAACAAGCAACTGAACAATTAGATTATTAGAGAAAAAACCCACAAAAGATGGGAGCAATGATTAATTAGATATTTTCAACTGCAACTGGGGACAAATGAAGGCTTTCCATTAAAGAAAAGGAAGAACCCTACTCTTTAATTAACATCAAAAAACATTAGATATTCCTTTTGTGTAGTTTCACTGTGTTTAAAGGGCATATTGGATTGAAGGAGTCATGAGGAATGCTCAGGGCAAAGAATTTTCAGCTGCAGCAACTACAGTCTGAGAGTTAGTACCTCTGAAGAGTTTATCAGCACTATAAAACGGATAAATATTTTCTTTTCCAGATATTTCCACATATTATGGTAAAATGACATATAAAGTCTCTTTTATGCAAGATTTCATGAATACTTCATCAACCAATCAATTATGATTGTAACTGAGAAGTGTCACTTTTTCACTAGGGTAATTAAAAGCTTGATCAGCTTGCTCAAATATTTAGGTGTCTCAGTAACAGACACTGAACAAATGTATTGATAGTGTAGTTAGATGGATGTTAAGGTCATGATTACTAACTATGTAAATATGGTATGAATCATAGATTTATAGACCATAGGTAAGCTGCTAAACCAAATCAAATAAAATTTGACATTTTCTGCCCTTTTAGATTTCTGAGATACTATGTTCCTTCCTTCCTATAGACCAGAGTGTTTTCTCTCAATCTCCTTTCTAGACTATACTTCTCTTTCCCAGCCTTCGATTCTCCCATTCCCCTAAAGCTCTATCTGCACTTCCTTCTGTCTTCTTCCTTCCTTTCTTCCTCCTTTCTCTCTGTCTGTCTGTCAGTCAGAGAATCCATCTATTCCTACTCAAAGGTGAAGAAAAATAGCCTGGAGGGCCTTACATGATTTGGTCCTCCTCTACCTCTCTGACCTCATCTTCTCCTTGGTCATTCCATTCCAGCCCCAGGTCTTCTTCCTTCAGCATCTTTCCACTTGTGATCCCTCTGCTCTCAGCAACATCAAGTCTGCTTAAAGGTCTCCTTATTAGTGTCTCCCCTGATCACCTTGCATAAAATAACCCCGAATATATGTCTTAGCTCCCTCTTCCCTACCGTAGTCTTCATAACATAACATAAGGTCAAAACACAGTT
Source organism: Ailurus styani (assembly GCA_002007465.1). Lineage (NCBI taxonomy): Eukaryota > Metazoa > Chordata > Mammalia > Carnivora > Ailuridae > Ailurus > Ailurus styani. The sequence continues at coordinate 195,212 of LNAC01001141.1, read as the reverse complement.
AAACTTTAGATACTCTTCATATTTTCTAAGAATTAGCAGCTGGAGCTAGTCTATTTAGATAATAATAGTTTCCAGCCTGGGAATTCTCAAAATATCAAATTACTAAGAACATCTCTACATAAAGTTCTCTACATACCTCACATTTCTTTATCATGGAGAATCTTAGTGGCCTCGAAATATTATCTACCTTTGAGTGGTGGTTTTCTTTCTAATCATCCATAGGTTATGGTTCACTGACCTCTACATTTATTTTCTTAAAAACGCCCATGCTTATAGTGTTTCTGAGGTCTGGTATCTATGACATTTGTCACTCTGATACAGCTCAACACTCTGCAGTGAAAATTCATTTGTGTAGAGATTAGTATTTAGACAGGACCTCCAAAGTTAAAAAAAGTGTTCTAATTTTAAAAATGAGATCTTTGTTTTGAATGAGATATTTGCACAAACATTAGTAATATAGGCTACAAACATTAGTAATACATAGGTTTTCCAGTAATCTTCCAGTTTAAGAGAAAACCATCTTGGGTTCCATTGGAAGGCTTATATGAAAAGTTCCTTGACTTTATTTGTATAAATGACTTCATTTTGGCAGAGAGGAGACTTACAGAAGAAACTGATCTGCTGCAGGTGAGGGAGCCAGTTAAATGAACTCTAGTACATGCTCACTGAAGTAGCCCTCTTATATTCAGCATAACCAGCTTACTGTTCAGCCTCCTTAGAAAACAAATAAAAAATTAATGCATCTTTTCAATGCTGTATGTATCTGGAGGTTTGACAGACAAACAGATCTTTGCACACCAGTGCAGTCGTGAAGAAACTCTCATGGGTAAATTATTAAAAATGAGAAGAAAGAAAAAAAGACTGTTATGTGCAAATCTCCCTGGATATTAAACTTGCAGTTGGTTACAAAGTGGTCATGCACCAATAATGAAAGCTGGCTGTGATCCCCAAGCCCTTCTTTTTTAAATTTGCCTTCCAACTGCAAAAACATGTGATCTGAAGTTGGAGGAAAAAGTGCATCTCCTGTCACAGTCCATTACAATACAGAACTCTGATTAGCTAGAAGTTAATCTACAATCTGTAGCATGGAAAATGTTTTCAAATGCTGCAGGTTTCCACAGACACATTGTTCTTGGTAGTCTCTCCCTTTCCATCTAGGAAAGAAAAACAATTGAATCGACATGCCTCTATGGAACTTAATTAAAATCTGCAAAGCACCTTGAGCAGTTATAGGAAGTTAATTTATAACTTTTTAAAAATTCTATTTTGAACCAAGTAACAAACTGAAATTCTAAATTGACTCATAGAATATTTTAATGGGAGAACATCTTGGGGAGATGCAAGTGTGGGGAAAGGACAAAACAAGTGGTATGTTACAGGTCTGAGGGCTGAGTTTACTGCCGTATTACCGTTGCTGTCTTAGAAGATGGAAGAGGCAGCATGATCTATAAAGTTTTGTTAAAATCGATTTGGGTGGATTGAAAAGCACTTTGGAGACTTGGATAAGAATATCAAATTACTTTGACAAGTAGAAATATAGACTCAGAACAGGAAGGGCCCTTAAGAAATGCTTGCTGCAGTCTTTCCATGACTTCCGGCAGGATCCTGGGCTGATGATAATCACTTCTAAAAGAAAATACTTCCTTATGTCAAACTAAAAGCTGTCAGTTTCTTAAGCCCTTATCTTGTCTATGGGCTGCTGACAAATAGAAACCTGGTCAATATGTTCCTTAAAAAATTCTTCACGGAGGGGGCACTTAGGTGGCTCAGTGGGTTGAGCGGTGGACTCTTGATTTTGGCTCATGTCATGATCTGGGGGCCATGAGATGTAGCCCCCTGTGGGGCTCTATGCTCAGCGGGAAGTCTACAGGAGTCTCTCTCCTTTGACCCATTACCCCCAACCCCTGCTCACATGCTCACTCTCTCTCTTAAATAAATAAATAAATCTAAAAAAAAAAAATTCTTCACAGAGGTATAACCTTTCCCCAGGAACCACTGCAGTGCCTGATGCTCAAATGCAACACAGGGGACTTTTTCAGTTTGCAGGGTAAAGCTTGGGGGGAGGGACAGGATCAGAGTCCCTTAGGAAAACTGGATTCCAAATTAAGCCATTCAATACCATTTTCTAGAATAACTACCCTTTCACGGAGTTCTTTCTACAAATTCAATAATGTTTCGGTTTTCCTATGAGTCTTCTCTACTGGTTGGATATTATTTTTTAAATTATAGGCTTCTTTATTCTCATGTACCCTCATAAAAAAATAGAAAAAAATTGAAACAATAACCTTAGAGATAGGCTAACCAATAGGTAGTGTAAGAATATTCCCAGTTTTCCATGCCTCAATTTTCCTAACATAGAGCTTTTTTTTTTTTTTTTTACATTTTAAGGTGCAACTGTAAGCTTGTAAGATTGGTCCCAATATAGCTGTTCAAACCATAAATCCTGTTCTTCAAATAGCCCCCTTGGGAAGCCAAAAATTCTTTTCGTGAGAGCCATTACATTGTGATTATAATTCCTCTTTCAGAATTGACCTCTGAATCAAATGAAATGTCTCATTATTTTAGAATCACAACATTTTTGACCAGAGATCTTGTTATCCAGTTCAATCATATATATTCTTCATAAAACTTAGCTTAATATCACTTTTGGCTATTTTCAAAATTCAAGCCCACCCTCAAACTGCAAAGATTTAGTAACCCTGAAAAGATCTAAAGCATATGTTATATGTCCCTTAAGAAAAACGAAAAGTAGGCATTTCTGAAAATATTTAGGGCAAAGTCATTATCTTTCAGTTAAGGTAACAAGGACAGTAAAATTACTTTGACTCTACAAATTTCTGATTTGTCTTTAAAAAAATAGCCAAACCTCATATACCGATGATTTATGGTTAGTACTCTTCCACTAGGAATCAAAAATCTTTTTCTAATGAATTTGTAGATGTTCTTGTCTCTATGCTACCTGCATGATGCCCTTAATTATTTTATATTTTATTAATTCCTAACTGAACTGGATCCTATTTCTGAGGGAACATACACATCCAAAAAAATGTTATATGCATAGTGTTCCTGGCACTTAGGGGTCATCCAGAAAAGCACTAATTTTCTAGCGCTAGTATTAGTCCTCTTTTGGACAATTTCCCAGACTCACTCATTTGGAACACTATTTTACTGTCAGCAGAAACAGTATTCTAGAAGCTAGAGTCTAGATCCTACTTTTTTCCTGGCCAAAAGTGAGAATGAATGTCACAAGAGAGGGAATCAAAATCTTAGCAAATAAACAGAGATTTCTTTCTCTTGGACTGCAAGGAACAGATTCTTTCACAGAAGTAAATTAAAATGGTTTTGCTCAATTTGCTTTTCACAAAGCCGTCTTGATTGCCAGTCAGAACTCTGCACTCTTCTAAGTAGAAAGTGATTGTTTGATGAGCTGTTGTTTTTTCCAAAATATTAATGTTCTTCCAGTAATTACGGGGTAGCACCTTTTCCTGTATTGATGTTGTCTAAACAATCAATGTAATTTTCATACACAGAGAAATATATATAACCCTAAACAACAAGTAGAATACAAGCACCACAAATAAAAAAGGGAGCACTGATGAGACATGGAGAAGAATGACAACATAGTCCCTAGAAGTTTTAGTGACCCTGAAGTTAACCTGACACTTCCATGCTATATTATTGATAAAGGATATGTCATTTTCATTAATTAGAAGACAGAAAGTATAACTTTAACCCTCTCCTCCTTCATATTAAATTAGAAACCCTCCAAACTGCTTTATTAACCATCACTACAAGAGACATTCATCCTTTCTTGTACACTTGTATATAATCTTAATGTATATTTATATATTTTTTATTATTTTTTGCCCCTGGGGTACACATCTGTGAATCATCAGGCTTACACCTTTCATAGCATTCACCATAGCACAAACCCTCCCCAATGTCCATAACCCATCCACCCTATCCCTACCCTCCCACCCCCCAGTAACCCTCAGTTTGTTTTGTGAGAATAAGAGTCTCTTATGGTTTGTCTCCTTCCTGATCCCATCATGTTTATTTCTTTCCCTCCCTACCCCCCACGACCCCCCACCCTGCCCTTCAAGTTCCTCATATCAGAGAGATAATTGTTTTTCTCTGATTGACTTATTTCGCTTAGCACAATACCCTCTAGTTCCATCCACGTTGTTGCAAATGACAAGATTTTGTTTCTTTTGATGGTATTCCATTGTGTATATATATATACCAGATCTTCTTTATCCATTCATCTGTTGATGGACATCTAGGTTCTTTCCATAGTTTGGCTATTGTGGACATTGCTGCTATAAACATTCGGGTACATGTATTCACCATGACCAAGTGGGATTTATTCCCGGGCTGCAAGGTTGGTTCAACATCCGCAAATCAATCAATGTGATACAAGACATTAATAAAATAAAGAACAAGAACCATATGATCCTCTCAATATATAATGAAAAAGCATTTGACAAAGTACAGCATCCTTTCTTGATCAAAACTCTTCACAGTGTAGGCATAGACAGTATATACTTCAATATAATCAAAGCCATCTATGAAAAACCTACAGTGAATATCATTCTCAATGGAGAAAAAGAGATCTTTTCCCCTAAGGTCAGGAACACAGCAGGGCTGTCCACTATCACCAGTGCTATTCAACATAGTAGTAGAAGTCTTAGCCTCAGCAATCAGACAACAAAAAGAAATGTATATTTATATTTAACATGCATTCAGATGCCTATATATTTCCTTTATGCATGTTTGTTTCAGTCTTGGCTTAGTTTAACAGCGACTGAAAAGGCAGGCAGTAAGTTGGTTTAGTTTGCTTAAGATGTGGTATTGTATTTAGATACACACTCTTAAGCATAAGCCAAATATAGCACCTAATATAAAGGAGGTGTGAAATAACAATTCCTTAATTAATGAAAACAGTGATGGTTAATTTAGTATACATACTAGCTTAGCACATGTGATAACAACGTTCTTACTTGGGTTTATCCTTTTTGACGGTTTGGCCTTTCTTAAAAGAGCGGTGCTTAATTTATGGGCAGAACAAATCTAAGGGTAGAGACAGATCCACCATGAAGCTAATGAAGCAAAAGCGTCAGTACCCTTCACTTGCATGGGAGGAGGGGTGGCAATGTGTTTATCTGGCCCTGTATTTTTGTAAAATTTGTAAAAGAAAGTTATTTTTATATTCTTTTTCTGAAATGATTGCTCCTAAATTGTATAAGCTCAGGCCTCATATACAAATCTGGATCTTCCTCTGTTTAAGGGCTATATAAAAAACTGAAAAGAAGTCTGATGAAGAATAAGAAAGTGCTACAAGTTTGGGAAATGCCAAACCACAAACACAAGATGAACAATTAAGCTCAGGGAAAACAGGATTAAGAACAGAACTATATCCACGGACAAAGAACTGGGTATTTATTCAAAGGACAAAGCTTATCAGGTATCTTCCACATTTCCAGAAGTCAGAACAATAGGGCCTGAATTTGAATTCTAAGAAAAGAAACTCTGAGAATTAAAAAGAACTTTACAGCAAAGATGCCAAAGCAGTAGAATCAAGTAAAGTTATAAAACTGCTTTCTCTAGAAGCTTATTTGAAAGATTAGCTAGTTAGCTGCTAAAGGGGTTGGGAAAACATGCCAGGAGCTTGAATTATGAGATAAACCCATAGGGAATTCCTCAGTTCTTTTCTAGGATATTTTGGCTCCTTTTTTAGGTATTAGGTATATCTGTCTGAGGCATTAGTTTTAAACAGGAAAATAAAATGAATATATAGTGTCGTGTCTCTCTTTGACACTATGAATCTAGGGTTGGGATAGCTAGAAAGAGTTAATTTGTGAAAATATCTGAAAACAGTACTATAGTGTGGGAATCACTTCAAATTTGGGTTTGGATAGAATAAAGTTTGGAACCAGATATTATTATTTAAGATCCTCTTTTCAAAACTAGAAATAATAAGGACATTGTTAATATAATGGTGATGGCACTCCAGGAAACAAACCATTGTATGTGTACATGAGCACTGCAGCAACATTCCACAGTATAAAACGTATCTCACTTGTGATTCTATCCTTGCTCATGACCTAGATTTAGTAAATATCACTGCTTACTTACTGATGAGAATATACTTTTCTTACTGTGCTAATGATCTACTGATCTGTCCTTTATCTCATTCTTCCCTAGGTACTATGCCATTATTTATAGAGGAGTTTTCTGGCTTCATCATGAACCTTCTGCTTAAGTTGCCTTATTTATTGGTATAGAGGGATTTTGCCATTAGGCTTGACATGCTGGACAAATAACTTACTATGGGAATTAGGGAGTTTACAGACACACTGGATTTTACTTCCTGTACAAAACTTTGTAATACTATATGTCATGTTTTAGATTTGACTTCTTTCAATGTGAACTTCTATATGCCATTTTGACTTATGGATACTTTAGTAAAATGAAACCTCAATGTTACTTTCTACATATTGTGAATGCTTATACTTAAGCTATAATATACTTAACAAATCGAATAAGACTAGATTTTATCTTGTGAAATTTATAACTGTTTCTCTCTTCCTTTAAAGTAAGCAACTCTCCAACAAAGAAAAATTGAAATTCTCTTCAAAGGGTCTTTGAAGATGGCAAGATTTAGAGACAGTAGAAAGATCAGGTATATGTTTGAAGAATATTCTTTGTCTAATGATTTTCATCACAAAGAAAAAAAGCCTAGAAACATAAGCAGGGGAGTAGCTGGATATAGATAAATAGTGAAGATGTGAGGGGTCATAGTCAGTCATAAGTGAATAGTAAATCACAAAGTGATTCTGACAAATGAGGGGTTGAATACAAGAATGTACAAATAAAATGGAGTAAACACAAGGTACTTCTTGTGCTTATTAAGAGCTCTGATCAAGAGTTATACATGGAAAATACAGTACACTTTGGGATTTCACAACTTAGAGTGATGGGGTGAATGGAGTCAAGTTTAAGTACTTTAGTAAAATATCTGCTGAATCAATGTTGAAGAGTCAAAGGAGCCATTAAAATGATGAAAGTTTGGGGCGCCTGGGTGGCTCAGTCACTAAGTGTCTGCCTTTGGCTCAGGTCATGATCCCAGGGTCCTGGGATCAAGCCCTGCATTGGGCTCCCTGCTCCCTGCTCCCTGCTCCCTGCTCGGAGGGGAGCCTGCTTCTCACTCTCTCACTCCCCCTACTTGTGTTCCCTCTCTCACTGTCTCTCTCTCTCTGTCAAATAAATAAATAAAATCTTTTAAAAAATGATGAAAGCGGGCGCCTGGGTGGCTCAGTGGGTTAAAGCCTCTGCCTTCGGCTCAGGTCATGATCTCAGGGTCCTGGGATCGAGGCCCGCATCGGGCTC